>CAUYUJ010014318.1:0-175000 GCA_963575745.1 Prorocentrum cordatum
CTCGACTAGGGAGTCGACTACAGAATTGATTTAGCCCAAGAAGGGCTTTCTCGTCGAATCTAAGAAAAGTATGCAGGAGTCTCCGTAGATTGATGAACACTCTAGGTTTTCGTCGTAGCGTCGATGGAGAACCAAGTTTGGGGCAAATCAATTCCGTAGTCGATCCCCAACTCGAGTGACTGCCGCCAGTTGGCAACGCCTGCGTTCTGGGCGCGGCCGCGTCGTCGGACGTCCGGGGGCTCCTCGAAGCGCGAGAAAGCCTCCCTGCCGGCAGGCCGTCGCCGGGCAGGCCCAGGAGCTCAGCGGCCTCCGCGGCGGCGGGGATGCCGCGGCGGAGGACGGGCCGGCGGGGCAGGGATGCCATCAAGTCGGGTCTGTCCCTCTACAGGGAGAATATTCAATTATCCCAGTGCGACCCTATCTAGGAGTTGGAGCTTCTAGGAAAGCAACATTAGTAGGAGCAGTAAACGCCGTCCTCCTCCGTCTCCTCATCGTCGCAGTTGTAGCAGTAGCGGTTGTAGTAGTAGTAGTAGTAGTAGTAGTAGTAGTAGTAGTAGTAGTAGTAGTAGTAGTAGTAGTAGTAGTAGTAGTAGTAGTAGTAGTAGTAGTAGTGGTAGTAGTAGTAGTAGTAGTCGAAGTAGTAGTAGTCGAAGTAGTAGTAGTATTGTAGTAGTAGTAGTAGTAGTAGTAGTAGTAGTAGTACATAATTAGTTTTTCAAAAGTAGTAGTATTAGTAAGTAGAGTTAGTAGTCGTAGTAAGTAGTAGTAGGAGTAGTAGTCGTAGTTGTAGTAGTAGTAAGTAGAAGTAGGAGTAGTAGTAGTCGGTCGTAGTCTAGTAGTAGTCATATCCGTAGTCGTAGTCTAGTCGTAGGTCGTGTCGTATCGTATCGTAGTCGTAGTCGTAGTCGTAGTCGTAGTCGTAGTCGTAGTCGTAGTCGTAGTCGTAGTAGTAGTAGTAGTAGTAGTAGTAGCAGTAGTAGTAGCAGCAGCAGCAGCAGTAGCAGTAGCAGTAGCAGTAGTAGTAGTACTAGTAGTACTAGTAGTAGTAGTAGTAGTAGTAGTAGTAGTAGTAGTAGTAGTAGTAGTAGTAGTAGTAGTAGTAGTAGCAGTAGTAGCAGTAGTAGCAGTAGTAGCAGTAGTAGCAGTAGTAGTGGTAGTAGTGGTAGTAGTGGTAGTAGTGGTAGTAGTAGTAGTAGTAGTAGCAGCAGCGCCAGAACCGCCGACGCCACGCCGTAAGTGAAGCAGCAGCAGAAGCAGCAGCAAGTCGCCGAGACAGACAGTGGATGCTTTGCTGCGCTATACTATGCTCTGCTCTGCTCTGCTATGCTATGCTATGCTATGCTATGCTGCGCAATGGTATGCTGGGCTAGGCTAAGCTATGCTATGCTATGCTGCGCTATGCTATGCTGCGCTATGCTATGTTATGCTATGCTATGCGTTGCTTTGCCTTCGCTTTTGCCTTCACTTTTGCCTTTGGGGGAACCGCGCGTTTGCTTTTACCTTTGCTGTTGCTTTTGTTTGGCCCCCAGGGGACGGGGAACCGCCTGGGGCGCTCTCCACTGCCCGGCCCCCTTAAGCAAAGAAAGTAAGAACCCTTCTAGGCAGAGCCTAGGTAGGGAAAAATACTCAAAAATAGTCTGGGGACGATGTTTTGACCATTCTAGGCTGTTTTTGAACATTTGGGGGGTATTTTTTTCCGTCCAAAATCCCCCTGTAGGGGGACGTGCCCGACCTAAGGATACCAGCGGAACCAGGGGGGCATTTATTTGCCCGCGCGCTCGTCCCTTTAGAGGGCGACAACAAGAGCAAGCAAAACCACGAGACACCACGGAGCACCACCTTCGATCACACGATCGATCCAGGTGGCATATACTGGCCCGGTCTTTCTTCTCTTGAGGACGTACTGCGTAAGCGCAGGGAAAATGGTTTGGCCATCTATATACCGGTCTCATTCTCAACCTACCGATCGATCTCATCATCGACATCACGACCGATCTCCTTCTATCTATCGATTTTACGATCTATCGATCTCACAGTCGGCATCACTATCGATCTCACCATCGATTGGTCTATCGATCTCGCAATCGACACCAGCGGGACACCCGCAGACCACTGCCGGCCAACCGAGGGGGGTAGAGTCACTGGATTCAGTTCCGCCGTAGCAACGGCGGGGCACCTTTGGGCCACCGCTGGCCAATCGATGTGGTAGAGTCATTGGATTCTGTACCGGCCTTGCAACGGCGGGTTCATGCCTATCCCCCGCCCACGCAGCTTCGCCTAGTGGGGCCCACACGCACGACACAAACACGAAACCGAAACCGAGTTCCCAGTGAGTGGTTTCCGTTTCTCTTCGAACTCATCCTCCAATTTCCGATACATGTCCGTGTACATGTATATGTTTATGTATATGTATATGTATATGCATACGTATACGTATACGTATATGTATGTAGTATGTATGTATATAAGTATACATATGCAGATGCAAAAATAAACCAGGGGCGCGTATGCCCTGGTTCTTGCACGAGGGATGGCGAAGGCCAGGCGAGGCGGGGTGAGGAGGGGGGGGTCTTGGGGCCATCCCGGTGCGCTCTTGGGGCCAGCATGACCATCATGGGAAGGAAGGGTAGGGGGGGCTGGGGAGGCAACAAGCGAACCAAAGAACGACAACGAAAATGAAGGGCTCCTAATCTCAAAACACAGGACGAACGGCCACGACGAAAATACAAGGTTCCGCGGCCCAGGGGGGGGGGGAAGCCAGGGAGGCCCGGCCCGCGGATTGAGCACTGGCCGTGGGGCGTTGCTTGCTTTGCCCGAGCTCTCGCTTGCTTCTTGACGAGGAGCACGCTGAGCGACTGGGGGCGCTGGAGCAGGCACTGGAGGACCTGCAGAGCCGCCAGGCGCGCTTCGTGCAGGCCGTGCAGGGCAAGCTGGAGGCGGCCTCGTTGACCCCTTGTTGACTCTGCTGTTGCTGAGGACTCGTCGAGTCCGACTCGATGATGCTGCCAGCCAGAGTAGACCCCAAACAGCAAGTTCTTGCACTGTGGATGTGCTAGCTATGTGGTGCAAGTTATGCGGTGCAGTACACATGGTGCGAGCTGGGGGCAGCAACGAAGCGGCAACAGGCGGCAACGTGGCGAAACCTCGCTGGACCCACTCACCGCGCAAAACGGCAGCGAAGCGGCAACGGGCGGCAGCTTGGAGAAACATGGCCAGACCCACCAGCGCACGAGGCGGCAGCGAGGCGGCAATGTGGCGAGAAGCCTCGCTGGGTCCACCCAGCGCTCGAGGCGGCAACCAGACGACAGCGGGCGGCAACGTGGAGAAACATCGCCAGACCGACCCAGCGCACCTGGCGCCAGCGAGGCGGCAACGGGCGGCAACGTGGCGAGACTTCGCTGGGCCCACCCAAAACACGAGGCGGCGGCGAGAAAGCAACGGGCGGCAACAGAGCGAAAGCAGCGCACGAGGCAGTAGCGAGGCGGCAGCGTGGCGAAACCTCGCCAGACCCGCCCAGCGCACGAGGCGGCAACGGGGCGGCGACGGGCGGCAGCGCGGCGAAGCCTCGCCGGACCGACCCAGCGCACCGAGGCGGCAACGGGGCCGCCACGGGCGGCAGCGGGGCGAAGCCTCGCCAGACCCACCCAGCGCACCGAGGCGGCAACGAGGCGAGACCTCGCCAGACCCATCCAGCGCATGAGGCGGCAGCGGGCAGCAACGTTCCTGGACGGACCCAGACAGTGCTTTAGGGAGACGAGCCAAAACCTCTGACCGCAAGCATTGTCTGGGGAACGGTCTGTGCATACTGGCTTCCAGACCGTCCCACCACCGTGCCTGGGTTGTGGGTATGAAGCCTATTGGATGTTCGTTCAGATACCCTGGGATGCCTCTTGGAGGCAGTTTGGAGGCCTCTTGGGGGCCGTTCGGGGGCCTCCTGGGGCCTCTTTTGGGCCTCTTTAAAAACTCTTGGGGCCTCTCGGGGGCCTCTTAGGGGCGTCTTGGGCCACTTGGGGGCCTCTTGGGGCCTCCTGGGGGCCTCTTGGGGCGGAAGGCTGCTTGGATTTTCGGTTCGTGTTCCTTCTCTTGGCCCTCTTTTGAGGCCGTCTTGGGCCCTCTTGGCTCCGGGCCCCTTTCAGATTCCACAGGAGTGAGGATTGAGGCTTAGAGGATTAGGCAAAGGACCTGAGGACACGCCCGCTCCGGCCCAGAGGCACGGTGGCGGAGATATAGAGAGAGAGAGATCTCCAGCTGCCGGCGGCAAACCTCGCCACGGTGCCTGTGCAAGAGCGCAGAAGGAAGGAGACCGAGTGCAGGAACAACACGATTCCGACGATTGACCTGAATTGGAACGGGTCGTGAACTCGACCTCGTCTTCGTCCGCGGGCTCCGCGCGAGAACGCGTTGTCGGAATAAATTGTGAGGAAGTGTCAGGCATGAGCCGCTGTTGTTGTAAACCGGGTGCCAGGGGCACAATCTGAGGAGGATGATTTTCCTCTGCAAAAGATAGGTTGCGAGCCCCAGGAGGAGCACATTCATTGAAAAACCACCGGGTGCACCAAAAAGGGGGGCATCAACAGTAATGATTCTAGAGAAATGAGGAGACAACAACAACAATAACAACAACAACAACAAAACAACAACAACAACAACAACAACAACAACAACAACAACAACAACAACAACAACAACAACAACAACAACAACAACAACAACAACAACAGCAACAGCAACAGCAACAGCAACAACAGCAACAACAGCAACAGCAGCAACAACAACAACAATCACAACAATCACAACAACAACGACAACAACAACAACCAAACAACCAAACAACAACAACGACAATAACAACAACTACCACTACAACTACAATAACAACAACAACAACAACAACAACAACGACAACAACAACAACAGCAACACTAACAACAACAGCCAGCAACAACAACAACAACAACAATGAACACAACGACAACAACAACAACAACAACAACAACAACAACTCTGCTGGAACAGTCTTGGGTCCGTCCAGGGGCCGCCTGGCAGTCCTCCAGAGTTAAGTCGGGCGTGTCCCCCTACAGGGGGATTTTGGGCGAGAAACTCAAAATAGTCAAAAAGTTATTCCAAAAATGTTCAAAGATAGTCAGAAAATCGTCCCCAGACGATCTTTCCCAACCATCCTGCGGTGTTGGGTCTTTGTTTTGAAGAGACGGTGCGGCGCGTCTCCTCCTTCCTCCTCTCCTCCTCCTCCTGCCTCCTCCCTGCGTTTCACCCACACAGTACAGCGTTTCGTGGCCCCATATGGAGCTCCACCTAAGGTCCCAGTGGCGGAACTCGCATGGCATCCCCGCCCCATTTTGGCGCACCCCTCACACGTTTCGTGGCCCCATAGGGAGCTCCACCTAAGGTCCCAGTGGCGGAACTCGCATGGCATCCCCGCCCCATTGTGGCACACCCCTCACACGTTTCGTGGCCCCATATGGAGCTCCACCTAAGGTCCCAGTGGCGGAACTCGCATGGCATCCCCGCCCCATGTTGGCACACCCCTCACACGCTTCGTGGCCCAATAGGAGCTCCACCTAAGGTCCCAGTGGCGGAACTCGCATGGCATCCGCGCCCCATTTTGGCACACCCCTCACACGCTTCGTGCCCCCATAGGGAGCTCCACCTAATGTCCCAGTGGCGGAACTCGCAAGGCATCCCGGCCTCATTTTGGCGCGCCCCTCACACGTTTCGTGGCCCCATAGGGAGCTCCACCTAAGGTCCCAGTGGCGGAACTCGCATGGCATCTCCGCCCCATTTGGCACACCCCTCACACATTTCGTGGCCCCATGGGTAGCTACACCGAAGGTCCCAGTGGCAGAACTCGCATGGCATCCCCGCCCCATTTTGGCGCGCCCCTCACACGTCTCGTGCCCCCATAATTAGGGAGCTCCACCTAAGGTCCCAGTGGCGGAACACGCATGGCATCCCCGCCCCATTTGGGCACACCCCTCACACGTTTCGTGGCCCCATGGGTAGCTACACCGAAGGTCCCAGTGGCGGAACTCGCATGGCATCCCCGCCCCATTGTGGCACACCCCTCACACGTTTCGTGGCCCCATAGGAGCTTCACTTAAGGTCCCAGTGGCAGAACTCGCATGGCATCCGCGCCCCATTTTGGCACACCGTTCACACGTTTCGTGTTCCATAAAGAGCTCCACCTAAGGTCCCAGTGGCGGAACTCGCATTGCGCAGTCTGCTGTGCGGGGGCATTGGTTTAGCCTTAAGTCGGGCACGTCCCTTTACATTGGAAAATCAAAGCAACAAAAAAAAAGCCTGGGGAGGATGTCTTTGACTATGTTTGACCATGTTGGAGTAGTTGTTGACTGTGTTTTGTGTCTCGTCCAAAACCGCCCTGTAGGAGGACACGCCCGACCTAAGTTTAGCCGCGGGCGAGAACGCTTTTCCTGCGTAGGAAAAGCTTGGTTGTACAGAACGGAACCGGCGTTGCTGTGTGAGGATTCGTCTGTGGTGCCGGGACGAGGGCCCCACCCTTTGACCGAACGACAACAAGCATCTAGCAGGGGTGATGTTGCTAGTTCGAGGAGGTGTTTGCAGTGCGGAGGCGAGATCTCGTCTCCTGAGCCACAGGCGCGTGAGCACAGAGCAGGGGCGAACGAGGCCCCCCACCCTTTGAGCAATAGCGAGGACCTACAGAGCGGGGGTGCCGTCGCTGGCTTGAGAGGTCGCCGATACAAAAGCTCGACTCCCGTGGAAGAGCCGAGGAAGTCTCCAGCGCGAGCGCTGTGTAGGCTGCAGGGCAGCCTCGGTGTGGTTGGCGGGCCCGTCTTCGCCAGCGAGCAGAAGGCCAGCCTTGAATACAAAGCGAGGAAGGACGTTGCTGCTGTGGGGGGGGGGGGGGGGGCAGTCTCGGCGCACCCCGCAGAGCTCGAGCGCGAGCCTCCCTTTCAGAGGAACCGTAGCCAGCGCCGAGGCGAAGAGCCAAAAGAGCACAGAGGGAGTCCAACAATTAGAATTTCTTCGCAAGCGAGATTCATCCAAAAAACGTTTTTATCCAGCTACCTGCGGCGAACCCCGCCACAGCGCCTGCGCAACAGCGTAGCAACAAGGATCTTGAGTTCTTAACGCCTTGGGTCTTCACCAGTCGTCATCCTCCTCCATCCATGTTTTTGTTCCCACTCAGCAGCGCTCCTCGCTTCTGTCACCACAGTATGGTGGCTTGCAGCCCATCCCGCCGCGATGCGTTTGGAAGCTTCTTGGAGGTGTGTGGTGGAGTGGGGGGACGTTCTGGGCGCGTCTCGGGATCCCGTCTTTCTCACCCTTAGGACTCCGACCATGAACCCTTATTGAACGCAACCATTCAGCGGTGGCGCCGAAGACCGCCAAAACGCCTTGACGACCATCAGAAGACCGCCGAAGATTGCCCGAGGCCGATGGTCAACAAGGGGTCCATGGTCGAAGGCGTAGGCACCTTGCTCCCAGTCCCCTTCCTCTATCATCAAAAACTCGACCGCGCCCATGGCCAGGGGAACATCATAACCGTCGCGCTCAATGGGCCTGCAACCACCGTCGTCAACATCACCCTCACCACCATCACAATCATCATCGTTATCATCGTCATCGTCATGACCAACATCAACGTCCTCCTCCCCAGAGTCCATCCGCTGTTTCCTCTGGCCGCTCCCAGAAGGTGCTGCCCCAACGAATGCTGGCTGCAGTGGCGGCCCAGCGCCAGCTCGGCCTTAGCAGCGGCCCAGACGAAGAGGGCAGCGATCCTGACGATCGCGGCCTCGAAAAAGGCGCGGAAGCGATCGCGTGCCCTTCGACGCGCTCGTTGCGTCGCTGGTCAAGAGCACGATCCTCCTCATCCTCACCACCCGTGGTATTTTGGAACCCCCAGATCCGAATCTAGTGTTAGCGCCGTCGTGTTTCAACCATCGAAATGGCTTCCTTGTTTGCGTTCCTTCCTAGGCAGCGGGCCGAAACCGGTTTGTTTCAACCGCCTGTTTGTTTCGCATGTATAGTTGTTTCTCCCGAAGGGTCTGTACCTATCAATCTTCATATGTCCTCCCCTTGCTCCTCGGACCTTCGATGCCATGATCTCCATCACGACGCGGACCCCCCAGAGCTCACAACCCCTTCACCCGGGCCAGTTCTTCAGTTCTTCATCCCAGATCGTTGTGTGGTGGTCTCGCTCGCGGCCAGACAACGGCCCCAGAGGCCGAGTGCGTGCAAGAAACAAGAAGAAGAAGAAGAAGCAACAATCAAAAACGAACAAAAACACTCCAACTCGTGCCTCAGGGCACGCAGGCGGATACATGTATATGGATACCTATGTCGATATTTACATAAACATAAATATATAAGAACACATATCTATATATTATAAAATGTAAAGGCCATACGTGCATCGATATATATATATATACATACATACATACATGCATGCATGCATGTATGCATACATACATACATACATACATACATACATACATAGATATACCGTCACATACATTTACATAAACATAAACAAACACAAACACCAGTGCACGTATGTGAAATGTGTATGCGCATATATGTGTGTATACACATGCAAGCACACACACACTATATGTGCATTGCATGGGAGAGGTGGTAAAAGAACAAAAAAACAAACAAACAAACAAAAAGAATAAACAACAAACAAACAAAACAAAACAAAAAAAAAAAAAAAAAAAAAAAAAAAAAAAAACACGGACGTTGCGTAAGACGGGCAATGGGGGACGATAAGTGAAGGGTGAAGGGAGGGTGCAGAAAGGCGTATACCCTCTGTGCCCTCCAGGGGCCCCCTGGGGCCCCAGCCCGGCACGAGGGGTGCCCGCTTCTCTCCCCCCCCAGTCGTCGTCCCCCCACGAGGCAGGGCCCAGCCCTCCGCCCCCCACCCCGACCCTCGGCCCCAGAACCGGACTCCCCCCGGATCCCGATCCCTGGCCCTGGGGACCCCTCTTTGGGCGCCCCTGCAGAGGGCCCCGGCCCCCCCACTCCCGGCCGTCGGGGCCTCCTGGGCGCTCCCGCCGCGCCCAGCCAGGCCCGGCGGCGAGCCGGGCGGGGCAGCGAGAGGGGGAAGGCCTCCTCGGAAGGCTCGGGAGGCCTCGGGCCTCCAGGGAGAAGTCGCCCGCGCTTTCCCCGAGGACACGGCGGACACCTTCGGGTGCAGCTCCCGGGAGGTCAAGCTCTGACCTTGCCTTGGTCCGAAGTCGGGCTTAAAATCCCGCTCAGTCCCGCTTGATGCGGCTCAATCCCGCTCAATCCCGCGCAATCCCGCTCAATCCCGCTCAATCCGAGGCCCAGTCTTGCGCAACAGCCCTCCGAAGGGGCTGAATCCTCCCTAATCCTTCCGACGATGACCTCCCAGCAGTTGCCTCCCAAGACACCTCTCAGAGGGCGCGAGCGCTTCCGAGAGGAGCCCCGCCGCCTTCTGAGAAGGCTATCTCCTCCTCGCTTCCCCCCCCTCGCCTGCCGCCGCCCGCCGGCTCTCGAAGCGGCCAGGAGAGAGAGCCGCCAGGCCACCCATGCAGGGGGCCCGCTCTGGTCCTGTCGATCAGCTTCGATGTGGGTGCCGGTCGGCCCGATCCGCTTCGATGCCTCGGGGACGGCCACGAGGGGTGTGATGGCCAGGCTGAAGTCGGGCCTGTCCCTCTACAGGAGGAGTGTTCGAAAACAGTGTTGAGAAATAGTATAGGGAACCATTGTTTAGCATTGTTTTTGGAGCATTTTTGCATATTTTGGGGTATATCCCATTTTTCGTCCAAAGTCCCGATGTAGGGGGACATGCCCGACCTAAGACTAGGCGGGGTGGATATCATGGCGTGGGCCATGATATTTCCTGGGATTTCATGGCGCCTCTTCTTCTTTGATTGCGTCCCTGGCCCCCCCCCCTGGGCCGCGCACATGCCGCCGGACACATCCCCCTCTTGGACGCCCTCATCTTGGCCGCCCCCGAATTTCGACGTCCCGCCGATCCGATGCGACCCGACGCTCACATGGCTTTACTGCGCATGCTGGTGCAGCCGATGCTGTTCGACTTTGATTCCGTGCGATGCGGTCCGATTCGACGCGCAATCCGATTCGATCCAATGCTACGAGTCGATGTAGGCTGATCCTGCCCGCGAGAGCCCCAAGCGAACCCCAGACACCCCCAAGACGCCCGAAGACGACCCAAAGAAGACCTCAAAGAGGCCATTCACAGGCAATCTGCGACCGAGGGGTGTTCGGTTCTTCGGCATTCCGGGCTTCCAAGACCACCCAGGAGGCTCCAAACGTCTCACCAAAGCTAGCGGTCCAGAAAGAGCCCCGTGACGGCCCAAGATGGCCCAGCGACACCCCCCGAAGTTCGGGGGGTGTCCATGGGTTAGTTTGGAATGGTTCGGGGCCCGAACCATTCCAAACCGTGGCCTGGTCGTTGAGGGAGACCCGTGGTTGGCAGCAGCGTGGCCCCAAGCAAGCAGGCAAGCAAAAGCCATGCATCCGGAGCGCGGGCTGGACGGCAAGGGCACACTCTGTGGCTCCTGCCGTGGATCCCTGAGACTGAACAGTCGCGACGACAATGCTTGGAAGAGGAGGACGAGGAAAGGGAGGAGGAGGAAGAGAAGGAGAAGGAGGAGGAGGAGGAGGAGGAAGAGGAGGAGGAGGAGGACGACGAGGACGAGAACGAGGAGGAAAGGGAGGAGGAGGAGGAGGAAGAGGAGGAGGAGAGGGAGGGAGGGCGAGGATGGGGACGGGGAGGCCATTCTGAATGCTTCGGTGGCCCGCTGCTGCCGCGGGCGACCTCGCCGTCGCTCGGTTGTCCAGCTTCGCGGGGCGCCGGCCAGACTGCACAGCGCACGCCTGACCAATGAAGTGGCGTCGCTGTTCGCAGTTCTCGTATACAAAGCAGGCTGCCTGGAGGCCAAGACGTCAGAGAGTGGTTGCGACGCTGCTCTGCGTAGAACTTCTCGGTTGCTGACTTTGATATGTACGAACAGGGTATACCCAACATGCGCCGCAAACATGTAATGGAAAGCATCGAGTCGGGCACGCTCAGCACGAAGGAGCCATACGGAGTCCAGGGAGTACATCAAATTGCTAAACACGCATGAGTCGTATATCTTGAGTTTGCGCGCTACCCCGACTGATGAGTGAGACCACATATTTCGTAATTCGTTGAACACGCCAGTCGCTTATCCGATGCGCCGTGACAATTCAGACGCGACCTTCCCGTCGCAAGTGATAAGCCCTCCCAGGTACACCGCTTCTCTCACTGACACCCCCCCGTCCGGGCGAGAAATGCGGACTCCAGTCGAAATTTGTATCTGGACGGTTTTGTCCCAGTTCAGTTCCAGTCCATACATCTTGCCCCCCTCGACACTGGCGTTGAGCATCCGTTGAAGATTACATGGGTGTTGCGAGACCAGTACTGTATCATCGGCATGTAGGACGTATCGTGTGATCACGAATTCCGGCTCTTCTCGGAGTTCGATTTGGTCGAAGACGTCGTGCAGAAGTATGGTTTGCATGGCAATGCAGAGGTAAGAAGATAATGGGCACCCTTGAGCGATGCTTGTTTGTTGGGTCCGTTCTGTGGATGGGCCTGTATGGTCGTGTACGACGAAGTACCGTTTCGCGTATATCGCTTGTATCATGCTGACCATGTCCACGGGCAGTCAAAAACGCTTCAGAGCTGCGTACATCACGTCTGGCTTCACCCTGTCGAAGGCCTTGGGCCAGTCCAACATCAAGAGCTGCATCCCACCTGAATTGCTGTTTTGTGCTGCGTCTACCATGCGCCTCACCAACATAAGGGCGTCGGTAGTGCCGCGCCCAGGCCGGAAACCAGACTGCGAATTCTTCATCCGCGCGTCGGCGCCGCCCCCGATCAGCCTTTGGTGCAGCACGGATGCTAAAATTTTGTACCCAATTGGCAATAATGAGATTGGCTTGTAGTTTGATGGCAGAGCTGCGTCTCCTTTTTTGAACAGAAGAACCACTCGTGCCCGTCTCCATGACTCCAGAATTGCCTTTTCCTCCCAGCCTTGTTGGTATACTCGGAGTAGAATGTTACACGCGGCAACGTCATCTACCACTGTTTTCCAACACTCTGGCGGCACGTCGTCGGGCCCCGCCGCCTTCCCATTCTTCAGCTTACGTAAAGCCCGCCTCAATTCAGCCAGTGCGAAGGAGGACCTACTGATTGGTAACGTTGGCCCAAGCGGCTTTGCGCTTGCGGGGGCTGGGTCACCAAAGCGTCGTTGCCACTGCGCCTGTCCGAAATAATCTGCTATGACGTTCGCCCCGCCAGCCGTGCCACTCAGGCTACCGTCCAGCCTCTTGATAGAAGCGTGCTTGACCGCCCTGTGTTTGCGGAGGTACCGGGTGGCTTCCCAAGAAGCCCCCAAAGTTCGCCCAGGAGGCCTTCAGATGCCCCCGAGGAGTGTTCGTGAGGCCCCCGAGAGACCATCCAACGAGGAGCTGCTGCAAACCCCTCAAAATTAAAACGTTGGCATTCCCTGGGACATTTTTTTTTTCTTCCGCCAGCATTCCGCCAACTTCTGCTGGGCTCCGCCGAATAAGGAAAATCATCCTCTCGAGCCCTGACGGCGAATCCTTTTCTGAAACAATTTCCCACACTGTTGTTGTGTTGTGCTGTGCTGTGCTGTGTTGTGTTGTGTGCGTTCGTGTGATCGTCTACGCGTTTCCTCTTCGGGTTACGCTGTTGTGGTGTTGCTGCATGTAGGTCCAACATTCTGCCCATTATCGAGTCTGCTTGTGATGTCGGTTCGTAGGTTCACACCCTACCAGTCTGCTTTGTCGGGCCGTGCTGGGTCAGCGTCTTATCACACCTATAGGCTGGTGTGGCAGCTGTGACAGGTTTTGTTGCGCTTCACTGTCTAACACCGCTCTTCGGTGATTCAGTGGCCTACTTGAATGAATGCTCCATCGTAAGATATGCACGATCTGCGCTGCCCTCATCTCCGCCGTACCTCCCAGGAGCCCACCAGAGTGGCGACGGATGCGCAGTTCTCAGCCTCCCAGGGAGCAGCGAGGTCGCCAATGAGTCTGCGTAGTGACACGCGCGCAGTTCGCAGCCTCCCCAGGAGCAGCGAGGTCCCTAATGGGTCTGCGTGGCACCAGACCCCGCTGGACATCCCAGGAGCCCACGACAGGGGCGTCATGTGCGCAGTTCGCAGCCACCCAGGGGGCAGCGAGGTCCCCAGTGGGTCTGCGTGGCCCCCGACTCCGCTGGACCCCCCAGTGGAGCCCACGAAGGTTGCGCAGTTCGCAGCCCCCCCCCCCTCCTTAGTGGGAAAGGCACGAGGACGGGAAACGAGGAGGGCGGAGAAGGGGGAGGAGAGGAGTGGAGACCACAGCGCTCTATCCCACAGAGGAACCCAGCACAGGAGGGTTGGGAAGTGTAATCAGGACGACAGGGAAGGGTTCAAAAGGAACTATCTTGAACGACAAAAGGAGCATGATCTCTCAAAGGGATACGAAAGAAGACGGGCAGCAGCACGACAATGGCGAAAAGTGCAACAGTGCTATAGTACGAGTAGTGGTATCTCGTCTCTCTCTCTCTCTCTTTCCAGAAGCATCTTGCACATGCATGTGCAAATGTGGATTGTCCTGCATGCATGCGAATCGCTGAAAACCATAAAAAAAGAACGAGATGCATGTCGAGTAGTGGCACTGCAGTATATTATACATATAAATGTAGATGAATACATACAAGTATGCACACGTATACGTCACGTAAGAACGGATTTGACCACGTCATTTGTATACAAATATAATCACATGGACATGTGTAGATGTGCATATGTTGCAAATGTGTATCTGTCCAAATGTATAGACGCGTTTGGTGTGTACCTCCCTCTACCTTTATATCCTCACCATAGATTTGCATATGTCTGCATGTGTATGTAGTGTGTACTGGTATTGGGCCGTCACAGTGTCTTGCAATACTACAGGATGAGATCACTAGCAAGATCTACCGCTCTGGCTATCAGCTTCTCTAGTTTTGCGTCCTTGCCTCGCCCCAGTTCGCGTCCCCGTTTCCCCCTGCCTCGCGGTGTGTTGCTTGTGTGCCCCGGAGACTCTCGAACCGACGATCACAAAGATTGGAGTCAGAAGCCATTTTCTTTCACGTCCGCCCCAGCGACTGGGCAACCAGAGGGCGGCGCCAAGAAAAAGGGAACCGCATAAGAACCCATAAGAGGGACCGACAAATTAGGAGTTGTTCAGAGCGCATGGACCAACAGGGGGCGCTAATCTGTGACATCCCCCCCTCACAATAAGAAGATGGAGCATGTCGTGAGTTGGGTGATAGATCGATATTGCCAGTTCTTCTTACCGTGCCGCCTTCTAGCATTATGGCTCCAGGTTCGACCATGGTTTGCCATGGCGGTGGCAGGACCGCAAACGTCGCAGGGAACGGAAAGTAACATGAATTCGATTGTATAGTGTTGCAGATGGCGGGGTAGTTGGAGCTCTGTCCTGGAGGAAGGAGCATTCCGAATATTGAGTGTGACCCCCGATCGTTTTAAAAGTGAAATGGGCATGCCTTGGAAGGACGAACGCAGATTCCTGTTCCCGTGCGTCGAGAAACTATTCATAGTGATGCTCATGCCCTGTGGAAATGTTTCAAATGACAGGGATTCGTAGATGGTGAGGGCGTTGTATGTGGGCATCGTGGCCATTCACTGGCTTGCACAGGCCAGGGTACTTGCCAACGCGTCAAAATTGTATACGGCGGACGGCATGGCCATATCGGAAAGTTTCGCAGAAGGCAAGGACAGAGTGTGATGTCTTTGAGGGGAATGATGACGATGATAATTGTCAGGATAAAAAAGATGGTTGACGATCATGGTTCCTCAATGGACAAGCGACGCCATCTACGAGCCACATTATGGTCAGAGTTTCAAGTAGCAGCGGGAGGGGGGTCCAGCGTGGCCGAAGGGAACAGCGGCGATGTCGAGGCAGCAAAGACGGCGACCTTGCTAGCAGCCTCGGCGGAGGAGGCATTCTGCTCATTTCGCGTGAGCGATGCATTGCCATGTAGACTCACATGTGTCGGATGTTGGTGCAGAGCTTTACGGCGGGTTCCGGCGACCTTGAACAGAGAACAGTTCGGATGCAAGAGGCGGAGGGTGGGGAAGAGGCAGTGGCTTTCGGCCCATCCCGCCATCATGATTCCACTGTTGGTTTAGGAGGTCTCGTCGCAGTCTTTTAGGGAGATATTGTTGGTGGTTCTTGGGGGCGCCGTGGGGGGCTTGCTCGCGGTCTGGGAGGCCAGCCATCTCGGGGCCACACCCAAAGAAGCGAGAACGCAAAAGTCGCACAGGAGCCCACGTGTGTTGGACGGTTTTTGGGCTTCTTGGGCCAGCCCACACAGCAAGCGGCTTGAATAAGGAACGCTTATTTTTCAAAAGGGGTTCGGTCGTTCCTTATCTTGCATGCGTTATGTACGGTTCTTTATGCGTTGTTTCTTATGTATCGATCTTTATGCGTTATTCCTTGGAAAAGAAGGGGCTTCGTTCCGTATGCAGTGTTCCTCAGGTTTGGATGCAACTCTTGGAAGGTCAAATTCTGATATTACTTTGGTCCGAAATCCAACTTAATCCTGCCTACTCCGGCTTAATCCTTCTTAATTCCGCTTAATCCGGCTCAATCCCGCTTAATCCGAGGCCCACTCTGGCGTAACAGCCCCCCAATGGGGCGCAATCCTCCTTAATCCTCCCGACGAAGACCTCCCAGTAGTAGCCTCCTAACTTAGGTCAGGCCGATGACTGCAGGACCCCCATAGGGCATGCTGGAGGCGCTGACTCTGAGCCACGCGGCCAGAGCGGGGGAAGAGCAGCCAACGAGGGGGGGGGGGGGGCGGCTCCCTTCCAAGGACCCCCTGCTCCTCCAGCTATTCCTTCGTCTCTCCTCCCTATTGTCCTTCCTCCTCCTCCTCCTCCTCCTCCTCCTCCTCCTCCTCCTCCTCCTCCTCATTCTCCTCCTCCTGGGGGGCGGCTCCCTTCAAGGACCCCCCTGAGGCCCGGACCTTCCCTCTCCCCCCAGGATCCTCCACCTGGGGGCGAGGGGGCCACGGGGAGGGGGCGTCGTTCATGCCGCTTCGTCCTCTGACGGCGTTTTCCGATTCTTCGGGCCAGCTCGAAGGAATGCTGAAAAGAGAAAGTCTCCACGGGAGGCGTCTCACGAATAAAAAGGTGTGGACGGCAAGGGAGGGGAGGGCGGCGGGAAGCCGATCGCACACGCCGACAGGATCGGTGGATTCATGCGTGAAGGCTCGGCTATTGCAGCTATGGGTGACTCTACATGGCATACCCACCAGTCATTGCTTGCATAGTCCTCCCTCTCTCTTCTGCTATCTCTCTCTCTCTCTCTTTCTCTCTCTCTCTCTCTCTTTCGTCCTCTCTCTCTCTCTTTCTCTATCTCTCCCTCTTCCCCCCTCTCTTCTCGCTCCCCCTCTCCCCTCCCTCTCTCTCTCTCTCGCTTCTCGTTCTCTCTCTCTCTCTCTCTCTCTCTCTTTCTATGTATCTCTCTCTCTCTCCCTCTCTCTTTTTTTTGTTTCGCTCTCTCTCTCTCTCTCTGTACTTCTTTTTCGTGGGGGGGGGGGAAACAGGGCAGTCCGCGGCACCCGGGTGATGCGACCAGGCCCGGGCAGGGCAGTTGGTCGCAGCCTCTTTATTGTGTGCAGAGAGCCGCACCAGCCAACGCGGGGCAGCAACGCCAGAATGTTGGGAGGAAGCGGAGGAGGAGGAGGAGGAGGAGGAGGGAGAGGAAGAGGAAGCGAAGGAGGAGGAGGAGGAGAAGGAGGAGGAGGAGGAGGAGAATGTTGGGAGGAAGCGGAGGAGGAGGAGGAAGCGGAGGAGGAGGAGGAGGAGGAAGCGGAGGAGGAGGAGGAGGTGGAGGAGGAGCGCTCGCCAAGCAAGCAGCATGACCCACTTGGGAGCCAGGCCCCGCTCGAATCGCGAGGGATACTTCCTCCTCGCCTCAGCGATGTGGAGGGGCTTGCGTGGACTCGCTAGGCTTCGTAATTGCCCGGACCCGAAGAACCCGCAAGACTTACAGATCCAAACGCGCGTACGACCATGATACATCATACCTATACGACCACCCTTTGGATGATAAGGAGTTCGGGAAAGGAAAACCCACGGACAACAAATGTGATGACTGTGATGGCGAAGATATTTTTACAATGACGCTCATGGTGATAATGAATCATGGTGATTGTAATGAAGGCGACGCAGCCGCGATGGAGCTCACACCACATAGATGCGGCCTCGCATTCGATTCCAAATCGACTGATCTCATTACCGCTTGCACTATCGCTCTCATTATCGATCTCACTATCGATCTCATGATCGATCTCACTATCGATCTGACTATCGCTCTCACAATATACCTCACTATCGATATCATGATGGACTCTTCGACCGATCTCACAACAGATCTCACAGCGAGTGTTGTTCAGTGCGATCGGGATGCCAGCGGTGCAATATCGGGGCATTATCGGAACCCGATCGATCTTACTATGATCGCACTATCGACTTCATTGTCGGTCTCACACCAGATTCCACGATCGATCTCACAGCGAACCTCACAATCGATCTCACCATCGATCTCACGATCGCTCTCGAGTTCGATCGCACTACCGATCTCGATATCGATATCGCAAGAGATCTCACTATTGACTTCACAAAACATTTCGCGAGACACCATCGCGACATCACGATGGGGCACCCACACCCATGGCGGGGCACTCCCAGCCAGAGATCTGCTGTGATCGATATCATTGCCGGTTTCACGATCGATCTCTCTATCTCACGGTCGACCTCACGATCACGACCGATCACGCAATCGATCTCAGTATCGGTACCATTCTCGATCTCATAACTGAACTCACGAGCTACCATCGAGACACCACGGCGGGACACTTGGAGCCACTGTCGGGACACCCCGCGCCACCGACGGGGCACCCCGCGCCATCGACGGGGCACCCCCGCGCCACCGACGGGGCACCCCGGGCACCCGCGCGCCCACTCGGGTGGGGGGCGATCAAACGGCTCCACGGCCCCTAGCCACGGCGGCATCATTCCTGTTGCGCGCCCACGCAGTTTCGCCTCGCCCGCACGCACGACACGAACACGAAATCGAAACCGATTTGCCGGTGGGGGGCTCTCCGCTCCACTGCGATCGCAACCCCATTTTCGGATAAACATACAAGATTGCGTTGGCACTTCGCGCCACGCACCTTGGTCCGTCAAGCTTCGCATATGTCGGCACTTGGCGTTATCCTCTTTGGCCTTTGCAATTTGTCCGGTTCCTTTCAAGTCCCCTTACCCGTTCCTCATTTGTTTTCGCCATGCGCCACCCGAATTTTTCTTGGAATGCGTTTTGATTCGAATGTCGAGGCGGGCCCGATGACGTGGCGACGAGGACGCTACCTGTAGGCTTGAAAAAACGTTGAACCAAAATGGCGTGCCTATGTTTTCAGCCCCTCCGAATTGCAGCGGTTCTTGGAGGCCGACTTCGAACCAAATTTTCCGGAGACCGCAGAAGCTCCAAGAAGCCTGGCGGTTCCCAATGGCTCCCAACGGCATCAAGCCAACAAGTATGAGCCATCGTAGACCCCGAGGAGTGAGGTGTTGAATTCTGGCGGTGAAAGCCCTGCGGTCTAAACTATGTGATGTGAGCTATGTAGTGGCAACCATATGGTGTGACCATGGAAGAAAATGCTCCCTCGAATAACGTGGAGAGCCCTCGCGTGGCCCACACACTGGCCCGCTCGTGGCCCCGGCTGTCCGGGTGCGCAATGCGAAGCAATAGTAAGCCATGCGAACTAGTGCTAAACAAGCAACGCATTACCAAGCAATGTCGCACAGCACCAAGCAGTGCAAGGGCAAGCAATGCTGCTTGGCATTTGAAATACACCGAAAGCCAGGTTCGCCACGGACGTTGGGGAATATAATTACGAACCGGGAATTCGGGTCAGTTTGGTGTGTTTCATAGGAACACGCCTTCTGGAAGACGCACGACCATGCAAAGGAATGACGTTCGGGGTCATTCGCGTGGCCACCACACGGGCTCGTTCGTGACCCAAGTTTCCCGGTCTCGCAATTCAAAGCAATGAAAAGCAACGCCCTATCGTTCCACATCGGTCTTCTCATTCATCTTCGATCTCGCCTGGCGTTGCGAACTATTCCCTGTCTGCCACAGGTTTTTTTGCGGAGGCTCCTCATTGGAGAATTTGTTGGTCGGGCCGTCCTGGGTCCCTCTTGGGCCGTGTTGGGGCCTTCTTGGGGGATTTATGCCCTCTACGAGCGTTTTTGGGACCATCTTGGGCCCTCCTGGGGACCTCCCATGGCCTTCGTGGGTCTTTCTCTTGGGAGCCTTTGGGCGCCTCGTGAGCTTCTTCTGGGCCGTTTTGGGGCAGTCTTGGGGCCTTCTTGGTCTGTTTCGACCAGCACCTTTCGGGGATCTTTCGGGCCGTCTTGGGGCGATCCCGAAGGCCTCTTGGACCGTCGTGAACGCTGCTACGGCACAAAGAGCGAACATGCGGAAAACGTTACATTTGTACATATAAATGAATAAATGGCGCTTCTCCCAGAGAATTGGAAGATGGTCGCCTCCCTGGGGGCACCCCGGAAGACCTCCTGGGGGGCCTCCTGGGCAGTCTTGGGGACATCGTGGGCCGCCTTCGGGCCGTCTTGCGCTATCTTGGGGCTCGCCCGCGCCTCTTCGACCAGGCTTTCCTGATCGCTTGGGGTCTGCTGGGCAGGACCCGGCAGGGCGCCCCGCGGCAGGGCTTGGGGGCCTCGAGGCCCCAGATCCTGTGGGTTCGGCGTTTTGCTGTGTGCTGCTGTTTTGGGGGGGGCGGTTCCTCCGTCACCCCCCCCTCCGGGCTTGTTAAAAGACAGGAAGGGTAGTGTGTGCATACGTGTATGCCTCTTCTCTCTGTCCCTACCTCTCTCTTTCTCTCTCTCTTTCTCTCTCGTCTTCTAGTCTCAGCCTATTTCCTTTTTTTTTGAGCGAGGTGCAGGTATGTGCACGCTTGCGTTGAACGTACGTCTGTTGTGCTTGCGAGGTGGCAGAGTTTGCTGACTCGCCGGTGTATGGCACGAGTCTCTTCGTGCACGCAAAATGGCGGGGAAAGGGGCAACGCATGCAGATATAATGTTGAAACATGTGTGCGGCTCCAGCGCAGAGGGACAGTCTGAGATCGGTGGGCACCCACACGAGTGCACAAGTTTACCCACCATTTTGGCAAGGTGCATAGCCTCGGCACTCCGAGCCTGTATTTGTGCTGTGCGTGTGTCTCATTCGAGACCTCATGCATTGCGGGCGGGAGTGCCAGGCGATTCGCGCAGGTCAGAATGCGGGGTGCAGGATCTGCTCCCCCCTCAGGGGCAACAATAGGGGGGGATGGGCATTCACCGTGACCCACTTTTCCCCGTATTGCCGACAGCCCCATCTCGGTCATGATTTGAGACCGATGGTACGGCCATGTTATTTCCATCAACGGCATGATTGGAACCCTCTCGGATCATGACCTTCATCGCCCTCGCGGTCATATTTTCCGTTGTTGTTCCCGTTCGACGGCTTCGATTTCATTGCTCTGGCCCCGTTTTACCATGACCTTCAGCCCGCTGGCGGTCACGGAGTACACATCCTCGAAGTCATAACCGTCACCCATGTTGGGGTCAGAGTTAACCCCAGCATCGAGATCCTCACCTTCGGCCCCCGTCGCAATCGTGTCGTTCCCCCATGGCATGAACATCCCTATAGGCTCCATCCGGCCCATGACCCGCACCCGTTTCCTGGTCATTGTTTTTCCGCTCCCATGGGTCTTTCGGCAGTCCCCGAACAGTGCTTGGACGCAGGAGCAAGATTTGAGACGAAGCGACGCAAGTCCTTCATACATCCCAAGTCTTGTGTATGTATATACATAGAGAGAGATAGAGAAAAAAAACAAAAAAAACAAAAAAAAAAAAAAAAAAGAGAGAGAGAGAGAGAGACACACACACACACACACACACACACACACACACACACGCACATGTTCGAAACATCCAGCCGTTTGCCTCCAGGACATTCCGCACGTGGCTATTGGCAGTTGCGTTGCAAGGGCCAGCGATGTGATGTGGGGATGTGTGTTTAGATTGTTGGTTTGTGTTGCCAATGGCATGCCAAGTGTTTGCGCCGTTGATAGCAGACTGGAGCTAAGCACACGGATGCTTTCTGATACAGTGGAGTGGGGTAGTGTCGTCTTCATACAGATGAGGGCGTGGAGGAACGTGGACGCTTGCGCTGATGGTGTGCCAGACGCGGAAGAGACTGCACTTTGCCGACTGTTGGCATGCGATGGTGAACGGTGTTGGGAGGAACCTTAGCTTTGTGAATTTCGTTTATTGCTGATCTTCGTCCGCATTTGCAACGACTTTGCAGGCGTTTGCTATTAGTGTACGCCCATGTGTTCAAAAGTCATTGTGCCACTGGTGCATAGCACTTGCCCGCACACACCAGTCACAGCGGGATCCGAGGGACAAGTTTGCACGCAAGTGCTCCTGCATTGGGTCCGATCCCCCTTTCCTCCTTCGTTCCCTCTTCCCTTGTGGTTTGTAGAAATTCGGAAAAGGGCGAGGACGTACCGCATTTTTCGGCATGCCCCCGCTATTGCTGACGCGAGTGAAGGGAGCAGCAGGGCTGCACTGTGGGCACAGCGAACAAACGAACCCACCAGAAAGTGCGGGGGTCATGGCCCCACGACCACGCGGATCCCGTCGGACCGTCTCGTCCACGTGGTTCCTGGCTCTCTGCCCAGTCTCTCGAGCGCTCCGGCCGCCGCCTTTCCGCGTGTTCGCCTTCCTCCCGCCTCGGCAGAGCAAGCGACCGCTCGTAGAGGATTCCTTCTCGCGCGCACGGGCGTTGGCCGACAGTTCTTCACACTTCCATCACAGAGGGGATGCTATGGGCGGCGTGTGTTGGGGATCTGCGCCGATCTCGGCCGGAGCTGGGGCTCCGGGGCCCCCGCCTCCAGCGCCTCAGCCCAGCTGTCGTGGTCCCAGCCCTCGCCTCCTGCGAACAGCGCCGTTGTCGAATGAGTGCCCCCGCGCTCACATCAACCTTCCACCTGCCCCCTCCTCCTCGCCCTCCTCCCCTCCCGCCCTCCCGCTCCGACGGGAGAAGGTCATTTGAAGAGGATCCGCCCAGGCCTGTGGCCAAAGCCTGCAACAAAGGCCCCCCGCACCTCCGGGGAGCCCTGCATCTCGAGACGGCCCGTGCTGCGCAGGCGCGAAGGGTGAGGTCGCCTTCCGCCATGGCTCGGCCGTTTCGCGACACAGGAAGTGCATCAGGTAACGAACCAGCCTGCCAGCAGGTGCCATGCGGAAGTCTCTTGTCCCCCGACGACCCTGGGGACCCGCAGAGGAATTGGGGCACCTCAGGAACCTAGATTTCTTACAGCGCGGTGCCTTAACGCATCGCATGTGTACAGTGGAGGCCCATGCCAAGAAACACCCTGCCTGCCTCCAGGGTGCCCTGGGCTTCTTGGGTCTCGATGGCTCTGCTGTGGAAGGCGTGACGCCCCAACACCAGAGATCAGTGGGCGTCCTGGGGCCTCGGGGTCGGGGTCCTTGTGGAAGGCTTCTGGTGGTCGGGCCTGCCCTGTGTGCTGCAGTGGCGGCCACCCGGCCATCCCTCCTCCGAGCCGCTGGGCCTCCCCAGGGCGCGCTGCTGCGCAGCCACCTGGCGGCGCAGCTCGGCGACAGCTGGCGCGGCACCGGCGGCCTGCGGCTCCTGCTGGGCGCGCTCGCGGAGCCCCGCTCAGGTGGGCGCGAGGGGGGGGGGGGAGGGGAGGTCCGGGCTAGCGCGGGGGGGGGGGCAGCGGGGCCACCGTGGCCTTGCCCCTCGGCTGCGCGCAGGGTGTCGAAAGAAGCGCGCTCCCTCTGCCTGTCTGTGTGGCCCGCGGCGGCAGCCTCGCCCCCCGCCCCTGCTCTGCCCCGCTCTCCTCGGCCTACTCCTCCCGTCCGTGCTGCCGTCTGTGCTGTACCCTGGCGTGTTCTCGCCCGCTGCCCCCTCGGGTACGAGCCGGCCCTGAGGCTGTTTGTGTGCTGCGTTGGCGGGTGCCGACGTCAGGGGCAACGATAGGGGGGGGCAGGCATGGGGGGGATGCATCGACCCCCCCCCCTGTCCCTGCCCCTCGCAACGAGAGCGTGCCATCGCCCCAGGCGCCGCCGCGCTCCACGCCACGTGCCGCCGCGGAGCTCCGGCGGGGGAAGGAGTGCAGGGGCCTGTCGTGCCGCACGGGAGCGGCCCTTCGCAGGGGGGGGGGTGCGCGGCGGCTCTCTCTCTCTCGGGGGGCGCGGGCTTGGTGCCCTGGGCCCTCGGGACCTCGTGCCCCTTCGGCCCTCGTTGGGCCGCCCTGGCCCTGGCTTTTTGTGTCGGCCTCTGCAGGCCTCTCCTGGGGTCATCTGTGCGCGGCCGCGGCGGGGCCGCCGCGCGCCGCCGATGCGGCAAAGACCGCCACGGCTGCGCCCCCGCGCGGAGGCACAGAGCCGCGCTGGAAAGGCTCGAAAGGGGGGCCAAGCCCAGGCTCAAGTCGGGCCCGTCCCTCTCCAGGAGGAAGACTCAAAAGCAGTCAAAAAATCACGTGGGGACGATGTCTGCATTACCTTGTGGCTATTTTTGAGTATGTTTTGAGTGTTTGCTTTCGTCCAAAATCCGCCTGTGGGAGGGCATGCCCGACCTGAGCCCGGGCACGCAGGCCGCTGCTGTCGCATCCCATGCAACGATCGGTCGGCCGGCAGCGCACCACAGGTCACTCGTGCCCAGGGTCATTCCTGCGTGTAGCCGATGCACTCCCTGCCTCCCCCCCCCAGCATCCTCTCCCCTCGGGAGCTGCCACACTGCCATGAGGACGAGGGTCTTCAGGGAAGGGGGACCTGAGGCTTTCGACAGTTGTGCTTCAGCTTTTCAGGAACGTACTCTTTGCATGGACCGCCAACGTGGCGTGAGCGGCACGGAACGTTTGGGGCCCTAGCTGGCACGTGTTCGTAGAGGATGGTACGTTTCAGAATGACGCGTTCGTTTAAACAGCTTGAGTTGCTGGTGCAGAAAATGCGTTGTTGGCAGCAGCGTCGCTGGCGCTGGCTTAGAACATGTCGGCAGCATACCCGCGAGTAGTTAGTGCTGAATTGTTCGGAAGTTCGATGACCCCGCGAGTGCGAATTGGACGATGTGAAATGTCGGCTAAAGCAGCGCCATGCCGTACGAACAGGTCGCGGTCGAAACGGCAGCCAAGAAATCGCAAAAATCGGCATCGGATGCAGCGATGAGAGGGATAATGTCTGCATTGACGCATTCGGACATACGGTAGATAGAAAGTACAATCGAACCAGTGCACAAGCTAGGTTTGTTTCAAGCTCGTAGCACACAGGATATGAGATCCGAGCTGGCTGCCTCGTGGGGTGCCTCGTTGGCTGGCTCATTAGCTACCTTGTGGACCGCCTCGTCGGCTGCAACGCTGACTGGGAGGTGGGGGTCGGGGCCTCTGGCAGTGGACGCAAAGGTGGCAGTTGAAGAGGGCACGAGGCTTCACTGGGCGCAGAAGATGTCCCCACAGAGCCTTGGCTTCACCGCTCCGCGCACCTCGTCCGTCTCCTCCCCCCCTGACCCTCCCCTCCAAACCTTCCTTCCCTCCCTCGCCCCCTCTCCCTCTCCTTATCTCCTCCCCCATACCTCTCATTTTGTTGATCCGCATACCCCGTCTGTGTTCAAGTACCCCTGTTGGACTCAGCATCGATGCAACGCGCGGCAGCCACGGGCGCAGCCTCGTTCCAGCCACCGCGCGCAAGCTTGTACTCTTATCTTCCGGGTATCTGGCTTCTTTGCCGATGAAGCGTTTCGAGACCAGCATTCCTGACGCCACGGAGCGCAAGCAGGTACGGATCGCTTCACAGCTGAAGTCCGTATGGGCCAGGTACGTCGGACCCGAGACCGCAACTAGCAGGCGTCTCGCAAGGCTGCACGTTCAACCCGGCTTATTTTACGCTTGTTGCGGCAATGTCATTGCAAAGCGTTATCGTCATGCTGCTGGATGAGGCCCCAACAGGCTGCCGACGCAACACATTCCGCACATGGAAAATATGCAAGCGAACCACATGACTCTTTACCATTGCCAGGAGAGCCGGTGGAGGGAAACATTCACTGGACACTCCCCCGCCCCTCGAAACTCAAAGGTGGCACGCGCGGGGGAAGATTACGATGCACAACTCATCCAGCCCACTGCCAACGTTGCTCATTGGGGGGGGGCGGGGGACATTGACACATCAGTGTGGCATGCGTGTTCGCTAACTTCTTCCGAGGCCTGGCCCACCCAGCGAGCTTGCATTGAGGATGCCCCACCCCCCCGACCCCCTCTTTGATATGAGCGTGGAGCAACCCCCAGCAACCTTGAAGAGGGGGGTCGAAGAAGTGTCTGTCGGTGGGCTCTGCGGTGTCCAGTCCGTGCAGTGCCGAGCGCGGCGGCGTGGCGAGGCCAGGTCACTACTCATGTGGCCGTGCCAATCCACACCGAGGAGGGGGAGGCGAAGGAGAAGGAGGAGGAGGCCCGAGGAGAAGAGGAGAGGAGCCGAATACTGAGTGGAAGCGTATAACGCTGAAGGGTTTGAAGCAGGGTTAGGACCCTTCGAACCGTGCCAGCCCGGTGGCAATCCCCGTGTGCCTGGAGGCGAGGAAGCTCGAAGGAGGTGCTTGAGCCCCTGGCCAGGGCGGGCATCTTGCGTAGTCGGGATGCTCGCTGAGGAGCTCAAGAGCGCAAGAGCAGGAGCAGGGGTAGGGGGGGACAGGAAGAGGGAGAGAGGAGGCTCGAGGAGCAGGGGCAGGAAGGGGGCGGAGGAGGAGGAGGAGGAGTGGAGGGACGAGGATGAAGCGGGTGACGACGAGACCCCCGCGGCCCGTCTACAGGGGGGTCTCAAGCTTCCAGCTCCCACCCTACATGCCGTGGCGCGCTTGAAGTCGACCTCGCGTTGAGCCACCAGCCTCACCCAATCATCATTTGTTTCTACTGTCCCGCCCGCCTCTCCCATCAGCATTCCCCCACTCCCCCGATATGCACCGTCTTCTCATCCCTTCCTTCTGCACGTCCCCCACCTCCTCCCGCCTGTCAGCCGCTGGGACTCGTCGCCGAAGAAAGTGATGGAGAAGGAAGGAGAGGGCGAGAGGAATATGAGGAATTGGTTTACTGGTGTATTGGTTGATTGGTGCATGAAGGTGGAGGTACGTTTGGACCCCTCCCTGCAGCCGTCTTCGTTGGCCGAGGGGCTGCAGGGAGGTCCTCGGCCCCCTCCATTGGCTATTGACGCCGTAAAGTATTGGTGTATTGGTGGGAGAGGGCGACCCAAGCGGCCCCTATGATGGCAGCCGCAAGGGGTGTGAGGCCTATGATGGTCCTCACTAGTGAGGCCTATGATGGTCCTCACCGGGGTGGGGGTGGGGGAAGAGGGCAGAAAGTTGAAGCGGATCTCCGGCAGCAACGTCCTGGGGGGATACCTGAAATGAGGACTTAAAAGCAACGTCTGTCCTCCGCCTATGTTCCAGAGGAGCCCCGTTCAAAGGACGACGACGACGACGACGACGACGACGACGACGACGACGACGACGACGACGGCGGCGACGACGACGACTGACGACGACGACGACGACGACGAGGGCCAAGGACGAAGACGAGGACGAAAACGAGGACGACGACCGGCGAAGGAGGAAGGAGGAGGAAAGCAGAGGCAGAGAGAGAGAGGGAGAGAGAGAGAGAGGGAGAGATCGGGAAGAGGGAGGGGGAGGGGGAGGAGGGAGGGGGATGGGCCTGAAACGGGAAACCTACAACCCGCTGGATTAAAAAGTTGGGACGGCGGGGTTTGAGAGGGAGAGAGAGAGAGAGAGACGCCGTTGGCCACCCGTTAGGCCATGGGGCCCAGGACAATGTTGGATTTGATGCCGAATTGGGAGTTTCAGACGCATACCTCACCCCTTTTAATATTATAAAGGCCAAATGGGGCCGGCGTCTAAAAGTGGCATTCCGCTTGGGACTTCTTGCAAAAAAAATTCAGATCGCCTTCCAGGGCGATCTGAAATTCTCCCATGCCGTCTGAAAGTGGCGATTTTGCCTAGGATTTCCTCACAAAGTTTCAGATCGATGTTCATGCCGCCTTAGAGTGGTCGTTTCGCTTAAGACGTCCTCAAACAGCACTTGCAGGTTGCCTTCCATGCCGCCAGAAGACAAAGATTTCGTGTGCGATGATTTCCATAACTTTGTGCTGCAGAGCTCCACGCCCTGCGGAGCCGTTCCGTCATTCGGTTCACGGGCCTGCCTTGGAGTCATCTCGGGGTTGATCGATGGTGGAGGCTCGAGGGCCAGTCGACTGGCGAAACCCGCGGGGATCGCTCTCTCGCATAGTGCCGGTCACAACTTTTTAATCCAGAGGGTGGTAAAAGAGGAAGGCGGGCCTGACCGGGGGACCTGAAGCCGAAGCTAAGCGACAGGGGGGGACGATCCAAGGCGGCCCCTGGACAGCTCTCGGCGAGGGCCGCTGCTCCGGACATGTAGATTGGGCGGCGGCGGCGGCGGCGGCGGCGGCGACGACGGCGGCGGCGACGACGACGACGACGACGACGACGACGACGGCCGCGACGACGACGACGACGGCGACGACGACGACAACGACGACGACCGACGACGACGACGACGACGACGACGACGAGGCGACGGCGACGGCGACGGCGACGGCTTTTTTTTTATATACCCATCCTTAGAGAAAGGGGAGGGGGGAAGAGGGGAGTAGGCCCAGCCACACACCTGCGCCCCAAGTGGCAGACGGAGGTGGCTGGGAGGGTTTTACATACCCGTCCTTGGAGAGCTCGGTTAAAGGGCGGGGAGCGGGAACATGAGTGACGCCGCGGCGTCACATGTGACACCGCGGCGTCACGGGTCAAACCGTCACCCTTGGTGTACTGGTGTACTGGGTTGGCAACTGACGCCAAATAGTATTAGATTACTGAAATTGACAGGCACCGTCAGCCGGCAGGGGATAAATCCCGTTCACGGCCCCATTGAGGAATATGAGGAATTAGTTTACTGGTGTATTGGTTGATTGGTGCATGAAGGTGGAGGTACGTGGTGAAGGTGCAGGAAGAGTGAGGGGGAGGAGGAGAGGGGGGAAGGGGAGGATGAAGAGGAGGAGTGGAAGGAGTAAAAGGAGTATTAGGAGGCAGGCGGGAAAAAGATAGAGGAGCGGGCGGAGGATGAAGGCTAGGAGCCGCAAGAAGGCAAGAGAGACCATCTGGCGGGAGGGCCGAAGATTCGATCGTCGTTCCTCACAATGTTTGTTTTAAGCTGCCTGGACCGTGTCTTCTCGCGAGCGTTCGTCGACTGAGAGGCAGCAACGAGCCGAGTGGATCAGGTGCCTCCAACTCCGCAGTGTGGCGATGAATCGGAACACACTTGTGGCACATGGATAGTGGCGTCGCGCTCGCAGTTGCTCTTTCCCTGCTCTCCAGCGAAGCCGTCGCCCACCATGCACAAGGTTTGAAAGTCGGCAGTGCGCAGTGCTGTTTTCCGGTGTCTGGGCTAGCAGGATACATTGCCGAATTTCAGCACAGGATGATTGAAAGTTGCATTCGTACACATTTGCCGTACGCATGTTCCAGTTGTCGCCCTGTCGAGGCCGTAGCATCGGGGAATTTGATTATCGGAGACGCCTACGGCGAATATCCGCCGCCCCCAGAATTTTGGAATCGGACCACAAGTTTCCTCAGCCGTTGTGGAAACCCTTCGGGGAACACTTGGGCGAGCCTCTTGGGCCGTTCTGGGGCCATCTTGGAGGCCTCTTGGGCGATCTTGGGGCGATATTTGTGGGCTCTTGGGCAGTCTCGGGCCATCGGAAGGCCGAAAAGAAGCACATGCCAAAATCCGTCAAAAGCCAAAGGAAAGTCCATGATTTGGTCCTCTTCGGGCCTTCCTGAAGGCCTTCTTGGAGGCCTCTTAGGCCGTCTTGGACACCTCTTGGGCGCCCCTTGGGCCGTCTTGGGCCATCTTGCAGCCATCTTGGGCCGTCTTGGTGGGTTCCTGGCCCGTCTGACGCCGTCGGGAGCCGTTTGGGGAGCCTCACTGGGCCGATTTGGGGCCCAATTGGCGTGCTCCAGGGCAGTCTTGCAGGCCCCTTGGGCCGTCTTGGGGCCCTCTTGGGGCCGTCTTGGGGGCTTCTTGGGCCGTTCTGGGGCCATAGTTGGGTCTCTTGGGCGATGTTTGTGGGCTCTTGGACCGTCTCGGGCCATCGGAAGGCCGAAAAGAAGCGCATGCCAAAATCCAACAAAAAACCACGGACAATCCATGATGTTGGCCTCTTCGGGCCCTCCTGGAAGCCCGCTTGGGGGCATCTTCGGCCGTCTTGGACCTCTTGGGGGCCCTCTTGGGCCATCTTGGAGCCATCTTGGGCAGTCTTGGTGGACTCATGGCCCGTCTGGCGCCGTCGGACGCTGTCTTGAGGGCCTTTCTGGGCCGATTTGGGGCCCTATTGAGGCGCTCCAGGGCCATCTTGGAGGCCATCCAGGGCGTCTTGGAGGCCTCTTGGGGCCATCTTGGAGCTGTCTTGCGGACTTGTTTGGCCGTTCTGGGGCCATCTTGGAGGCCGTTTGGGCGATCTTTGGGAGCTCTTGCGCCGTCTTGAGCCGTCGGAAGGCCGAAAAGAAGCAAATGCCAAAGCCCTTCAAATACTAAAGGAAACAACCATTTTGGCCTCTTCAGGCCTTCCTGGAGGCCATCTTGGGCCGTCTTGGGGGCCTCGCTGGGCCGACTTGGGGCCTTCTTGGGGTGCTCAAGGCTTGTCTTTGAGGCCATCTTGGGCGTCTTGGAGGCCCCTCGGGCTGTCTTGGGGCAGTTGGGGGCTTCTTGGGCCGTCTGGAAGCCATATTGGAGGCTTCTTGGGCGGTCTTGAGGCCATCGTGAAGGCCTCTTGCGCCGTCTTGAGCCGTCGGAAGGCTGAAAAGACGCAAATGCCAAAGTCATTCTAAAACCTATGGAAATTCAATGATTTTGGCCTCTTCGGGCCCTCCTGTAGGATCTCTTGGAGGCCTCTTGGGGGCGTCTTGGGCCGTCTTAGAGGCTTCTTGGGCGGACTTCGAGTCATCTTGGACCCTCTCGGGCCGTCTTGGGGACCATCTTTGACCATCGTGGGCGAACTTGGAGGCCATCTTGGCCGTCTTGTAAGCCATCTTGGCCGTCTTGGAGGCCATCTTGGAGTCACCTGGAGCAGGAACAACCTTGGGAACCACCCCGCCCAGAGCTTTCCTGGGTCCTTTCGGGTGGCCGGCGGGACGGGCCGAAGCCCCAGGGGGAGTTCGATTGGAGAAGAACCAAAATCAAAAAGTGTAAGAAGTCCAGCACGCCAGACACCCCTGTGATAAATCAACAGGGGGCGGCGGATCGAAGACGCCTACGGCGAATCACCGCCGCCCCCTGCCTTTTGAAATCGCCCATGTGGCCGAGCGTTGTGGCAAGAGCTCTGCCAAGCTATCGGACCATGTGCTCCCCAAACCGGTGTGGAAACCCTTCGGGGAACATTTGGGGGAGGATGGCGGGGAAAATCGGGAGGAGGAGAAGGAGGAAATCTTGGGAGCCTCTGGGGACACTCTAGGGGCCTCCTGGGAGCTTCCTGGGAGCCTCTCGGAGGCATCTTGGGGGCCTCCTTTGGCCTCTGTCTTGGAGGCCTCTTGGGGGCCTCTTGGGCTATCGTTGAGCTATCTTAGAGCCATCTTGGGCCGTCTTGGTGGACTCATGGCCCGTCTGGCGCCGTCGGAAGCCGTCTTGAGGGCCTCTCTGGGCCGACTGGGGGCCCTCTTGGGGTGCTCCAGGGCCATCTTGGAGGCCATCTTGAAAGTCTTGGAGGCCTCTTGGGCCATCTTGGGGCCCTCCTGGAGCGGTCTGGGGGGCCTCTTGGGCCGTTCTGGGGTCCTCTTGGAGGCCTTTGGGACGATCTTTGGGGGCTCTTGGGCCATCTCGGGCCGTGGGAAGGCCGAGAAGAAGCAAACGCCAAAATCCTTGAAAGACCTTGGGGAAGTCAATGATTTGGACATATTCGGGCCTTCCTGGAGGTCCTCTTGGAGGCCTCTTGGGGCCCCTTGGGCCCTCTTGGACCAACCTGAGGCTATATTAGGCCGTCTTGGGTGCATATTGGGCCGTTTCGGAGGCATCTTGGGGCTATCTTAGCCGTCTTAGAGGCCATCTTGGGCCAACGTGACCATCTATCTTGAGCCGTCTTGGAGATTTGTTGTGGACGTTGTGCTCGTTTATGGTCCCTTTCGGGTGGCCGTCTAGGATCCAGCACGCCAGCCACCCCTGTGGCAAGCCAGCAGGGGGCGGCGGATCGAAGACGCCTACGGCGAATCACCGCCGCCCCCTGCCTTTTTGGAAACGCCTATGTGGCCGAACGTTGTGGCCAGAGGCCTGCCAAGCTATCGGACCATGTGTTCCCCGAATCGGTTTGGAAAGCGTTCAGGGAACAGGGTGGGGGGGAGAAAGGAGAGGAAAGGGAGGACGAAGGAGAAGTGAGGAGGAGGCCTCTTGGGAGCCTCTTGGGCTACTCTAGGGTTTGATTGGGCCATATTTGCAGCCTTGGAGGCATCTTGGGAATGTCTTGGAAGCCATTTTGGTGCTATATTGGGGCTTCTTGGGGCCGTCTTGATCATCTTGGACGCATCTTGGAGGCCGCTTTGGGGCCTCCTTGGGCATGCTGGGGGTCTTTGGAGGCTTCTTGGGGGTCTCTTTGGCCGTCTTAGGGCGTTCCTGGCTTGTCTGACGCCGTCAGAAGCCGTCATGGGGGCCTGCCTGGGTCGTCTTGGGGCCCTCTTGGAGCATATCAGGGATTCTTGGAGGCCATCTTGGGCGTCTTGGAGGCCTCTTGGGCCGTTTTGGGGCCCTCTTGGGGCCGTCTTGGGGGCTTTTTGGGCCGTCATGGGGCCATCTTGGAGGCCTCTTGGGCGGTCTTGGGGGCATCTTGTGCCGTCTTGAGCCGTCAGAATGCCGAAAAGAAGCAAATGCCAAAATCCTTCTAAACCCGAAGGAAAAGCACTGATGTTGGTCTCTTCGGGCCCGCCCGGACGACCTGTTGGAGGCCTCTTGGGACGTCTTGGGCGCCTCTTGGCCTCTTGAGCCGTCTTAGGCAGTCTTCGATGCATCTTAGGCCGTCTTGGAGGCATTGTGGGGCCATCTCAGCCGTCTTGGAGACGATCGTGGCCGTCTTGGAGGCCTCTTGGGGCCCTCCTGGGGCCGTCTTAGGGGGCCTCTCGGGCCGTCATGGGGCCATCTTGGAGACCGCCTGGGCGATCTTGGGGGCCTCTTGGGCCGTCTTGAGACGTCGGAACGCCGAGAAGAAACAAATGTCAAAATCGGTCAAAAACCTACCTAAGGAAAATCATTGATTTGGGCCTCTTCGGGTCTTCCTGGAGGACCTCTTGGAGGCCCTCTTGGGGCCGTCTTAGGGGCCCTCTCGGGCCGTCATGGGGCCATCTTGGAGGCCGCGTGGGCGATCTTGGGGGCCGTCTTGAGCCGTCGGAATGCCGAAAAGAAGCAAATGTCAAAAATCTGTCAAAAACCATGGTGAAATCAATGATTTTAGCCTCTTCGGGCCCTCCTGGAGGACCTCTTGGGCCGTCTTTGAGGCCTGTTGGGGGCCTCTTGGGCCGTCTTAGGCCATCTGGAGGCCATCTTGGAAGCATCTTGGGGCCACCTTAGCCGTCTTGGAGGCCATCTTGGCCGTCTTGGTGGCCTCTTGGGGCCGTCTTGGGGGCCTCTTGGGCCGTGGGCCATCTTGGAGGCCTCGTGGGCGATCTTGGGGTTGGGCCGGAATGCCGAGAAGAAACAAATGCCAAAATTATGTTTAACAAGAAACCTACGGAATATCAATGATTTGGGCCTCTTCGGGTCCTCCTGGAGGACCTCTTGGAGGCCTCTTGGGTCGTGATGGGCCGTCTTGGAGGACTCTTGGGCGAACTTGGAGGTATCTTGGACTCTCTTGGGCCGTCTTGGGGCCCGTGTTGGACCATCTTGGGCGGACTGGGAGGCCATCTTGGACCATCTTGGAGGCCATCTTGGGCCAACGTGGCCATCTTGGAGGCCATCTTGAGCCGTGTTGGAGGATTTTTCGGGGGATTGAGATCCCTTTCGGGTGGCCGGCGGGACGGGCCGAAGCCCCAGGGGGAGTTCTTTTGGAAAAAGAACCAAAACCAAAACCGAAAGGATCTAGCACGCCCGGCACCCCTGTGGCAAGCCAACAGGGGGCGGCGGATCGAAGACGCCTACGGCGAATCACCGCCGCCCCCTGCGCCTTTGGAAGCGCCTCTGTGGCCGACAGTTGGGCCAGAGCTTGGCCAAGCTATCGGGCCAGTTGTTCCCCGAGTCGGTTTGGAAAGACTTCAGGGAACGCGTGGGGGAGCAAGAAGAGGAGGGGGAGGATGAGGAAAAAAGAGGAGGAGGAGGAGGAGGAGGCCTCTTGGGCGCCTCTTGGGGCACTCTTGGGGCCTCCTGTGAGCTTCCTGGAGCCTCTTGGAGGGTTTGGGGGGGCCTTTGGGGGCTTTTTGGGGGCTTCTTTGGCCGTCGTAGGGCGTTCCTGGCTTGTCTGAGGCCGTCGGAAGTCGTCTTGGGGGCCTGTCTGGGTCGTCTTGGGGTCCTCTTGGGGCATATCAGGAGTTCTTAGAGGTCATCTTGGGCGTCTTGGAGGCCTCTTGGGCCGTTTTGAGGCCCTCTTGGGGCCGTCTTGGGGGCCTTTTGGGCCGTCACGGGGCCATCTTGGAGGCCTCTTGGGCGATACTGGGGCCAGCTAGGGGGGTGACTGTCCCACCCTCTCGAGCTGGTGGCACCTCGTTCCGGACATGCCTCCAGAGAGTTCCCGGAAGGAGGTGCCACGAGCTCGAGGGGAGGGAGCGGCCACCCCCATAGTTGGTGGTAGTGGTATTTTTGTCTCTCCTGATATGTGGGGACGCTCCACCCCACCCCGTGTGTGCGAGCCGGCGGCGATGGCACCATCGTAAGCCCAGTTGGTGCCCGCAGGTGGTTCTTCTCAGTGGAGCGGCGATCAGCCGTCCAGCACATTGGGCGCTTGCGCGACGCTGGCGCTGGGCGTCGGCAGTGCTGCTACAGCGAGCGCCCCTGCAGGCACCACCACCACGTCGGCCTCTTGTGCAATTTTCTGGGCTTGTCACGATTACCACGGTTCTTCGCCGCCATCAATGTTTGTATCTTTCTTCGGCTCCATTATACTCATACCTCCCTTCCTCACGTCCCTCCTTCTATTCATCTTACACCGGTGCCCAACCTCGGCGTCACTCTGACCCTTTATTTATACGACCGTTCATCTTGATCTGTCGCACCCGCCCTTATCATCCTGCTCGCCAGTTCTTTTGCTTGTGTCCACTATACCGTATCCCCCTCCTGTCTGTTCGCTCCCTCCCCATCTCTCGAGCCCCGTCTCCTAAACAATTACACATTATGAATATGATGCAATCTGCATTGTGCAACCTATGTTGTGCAATAGTGTCGTGCGATCTTTGTGGGACAGCTTATGTACTGCAAAACCCGCGCGGCGGCGATTGCGATGACTGCTCGGTACTAGCTGGCGCATCACGGCGGCCGCGCAAGCGCGCGCAGGCACGCCCGCGGGCTCGCGCGCAGAGCGGCCAGCTAGTCTGACGCGACCGACGCGGCAACGGTGGCGCTGACCGCTGGGCAATTCCCAGCGAGTTTCGCAGGCCGCGCTGACGCGCGGGCGCTTCGGTGCGAGTCGGTGGTTCAGGCGGGCGCGGTATCCTGGCGACGCCGACAACGGCAGACATGATGATTGTAGCGATATTGGCGGCGACGATGACGACAGCAAGGCCAATGACGGCGCCGATGCTGATCACGCCGATGGCGATAATGGCCCACACGCGTCGGTGATAAAGGTTTTGGAAGGATTTCGACATGCGCGCGCGGCCGACGGGCGCGAGTGACCCGAACGGCGTTTTTGGACCCCCTTTTGGGGGGCTTTCTTGCGGGTTTCCTGGGTTCTCTCAGGGGCCTCGTGGCCTTCTTTGGGGCGATATTGGGGATGCCTTGGGCCGTCCTGGGCGATCACCAGGCCGACGTGCGTAGTGCATCAAAAACATCAGCCACATCTCTTCTTGCTCGAGGATGGCAGCATTGGGGGCCAGACCCCTCGTGTTTTTTACAATCAATCCACGATGCGCCCAAGAGGGTTCCAGGAACGGCCTCGCGGCCATCTTTGGCCAAGTTTGAAGTATGACATCACAGCCACGCCCCCCAGGTCACTGAAACATCTACGCGGGCGGCCCAGGAGCGTCCACGAGCGCCCACTACCGCCCAGCCCTCCGAAGAACACCTTGTTACTCGCACTGGCCATATCCAACGCGGTGAACGAGAGGCGGTTTGGAAACATTCGGTTCGGCGGCGGAGCTTGCTACAGGGTGGCGCCCGTTCAACGTGCGCGCACGCGCAAACCGAATTGTCTCAACTGATGTTTCCTGATCGGGGTAGTGCGCGCGCGTGGCCTGCATTGGATATGCTAAAAAGAACGCCTGGACCGGATGTGGCCTTGCCCGACGTGGATCAAGAGATAGTACTGTGCGATTTGGGTCCGAATTTTTCCCGGTGCGGAGCGCGATTTCTCCCAACCGCCCAAGCTCACACTTACATGATTTCGTAACCCTTCGCTCTACGGCGCTCCCCAATACCAGAGGCCATGGCTGAATTGGGGGCGCGCGTGCGCATGCGTTGAGTGCTACAAGCTGTCGTGCACGAAACAGCGCGGTCTGGTGAACGCCACTTTCGATGAGCCCTCCGCCACTGACGAGCTCATCCAAGAATTGGAAGACAGCAGCTCGGCTCGGCTCGCAGAGGTCGGGCATCGGCTCGCAGGGATGGAGCCTGCGTCGCCCCGCCCAGAGCCTTGCGGAGTTGATTCTGGAGGCCCTGGCTGTTTAAACCGGAATTTGCAGCCCGTCTTCGCCCGCACTTGCGGGCTCATCCACGAGTTGAACAGCAGCGCTTGCGCCCGCCCGCGCTGGCACAGGTCTAGCCGGAGCTGCGCCGCCACCGTTTCCGTTGGCCGAGGCGGCCCAGGGCCGGGAGGGCGCGCACGACGAGGAAAAAGCGGAAGGGAGGAGGGAGGTGGAAGAGGAGGCAGGAGGAAGAGGAGGACGAGGAGGAGGAGGAGGAGGAGGAGGAGGAGGAGGCGGAGGAGGAGGAGGAGGAGGAGGCGGAGGAGGAGGACGAGGAGGAGGAGGCGGAGGAGGAGGCGGAGGAGGAGGAGGAGGAGGAGAGGAGGAGGAGGAGGGGAGACAGAAGAGGAAAGGGAGGGAGGAGGGGAGGTGGGGGAGGAGGGGAGACAGAAGGAGGAAGGGGGAGAGGAGGGGAAGAGGTGGGGGAGGAGGGGGAGAGACAATGGGGGGAGGGAGGGAAGAAGGGCGAAGAGGAGGGGGGGTAGTGCGCCACGGGACGCCGTGCGACATTCTGGTTGCGAGAGCTCGCACCTTAGCGTCATCATCATCATCATCAGCATCAGCATCATCATCATCATCATCATCATCATCATCATCATCATCATCATCATCATCCTCATCCTCATCCTCATCAGCATCATCATCATCCTCATCATCATCATCATCATCATCATCATCATCATCATCATCATCATCATCATCATCATCATCATCATCATCATCGCCATGATAGTCATATTCCTGTTGTTTTGCTTGTTCTTCTGGAACCGAACACGTTCAAAAGATGCCCTGTGATTGTTGCGGCGGCGCCGCCGACCCTCGAGGCCCCGGCCTTCGACGGAAACCGGAGGGAGAGGGCGGGCCATGGGCCCTGGGAGGGTGGCTCTCTAACCCAGGCCCACCCCCCGGGGCCCACCTCCCAGGGCCCCCCTTGGAGCCCTCTCCCCCCCACGTCCGCGGGAGAGGGATCAAAAGGGAAGGGGCTTCCCTTCGACTCAGTGGCAACGTTGCGTCATTTCGCTGTGGGTGTGCTGGTGTATTTGACCGTGGCTGGCGTGCTTGAGGACGAAGGCCCAAGGAAAGGGGTGGAGCGGCGACGGATTCAGGGGGAGGAGGGGACGTGATGGCGGCGGGCGATGGCGACGGAACAGCCCCTGTGACACGCCGACAGGGTCGGCGGACTTCCCACCGAGACTCCAGAAATGCCCAGCGCTTCGAATATCCACACCAGGCCATCCAGAAACGCATGTGCCGTGATCAGGGAAGCGCAAGATCAAACATTTTAACAAGGACGGGGGTAGCCGTCAGATCGAAGTCCGCGTTCTTCTGGCACAATATGGACTTGTTTCGAAGCTCATGGGGTGCATGTTGAGGCTCTCTCGACGCCATGTCGGAGGCCGTGGGGCCGATCCAGGACGCCATCGATCAATACAGCGGGGGGACCTGATTAGCGATGCTTCGTCGGAGACCGAAAATCGTGTCTTGGAGCCCTTTTCGAGAAGTTATCAGGCGCTGTTGGACCGCATTGGAAGTATCGAAGACGCCTACGGCGAATCGCCGCCGCCCCCTGCACTTGTGGAAGCGCCTGTGTGGACGACAGCTGGGCTAGAGCTTGGCCAAGCTATCGGGTCAGTTGTTCCCCGAGTCAGTTTGGAAAGCCGTCTGGGAACGCGTGGGGGGGCAATGGTTTGAAATCGCCCATGTATCCGAGCGTTGTGGCAAGAGCTCTGCCAAGCTGTCGGACCATGTGTTCCCCAAACCGTTGTGGAAATCCGTCGGGAACACTTGGGGGAGAATGGCGGGGAAGAGCAGGAGGCGGAGGAGGAGGAGGAGAGGATGCATCTTGGGAGCTTCTGGGGGCACTCTTTGGGCCTCCTGGGAGCTTCCTGGGAGCCTCCGGCCTCTTGGAGGCCTTCGGGGGCTTCTCAGGGGCCTCTTTGGCCGTCTCAGGGCAGTTCTGGCCCGTCTAACACCGTTGGAAGCTGTCTTGGGGGCTTCTCTGGGCCGACTTGAAGCCCGCTTGGGGTGCTCCAGGGCCGTCTTGAAGGCCATCTTGGGCGTCTTGGAGGCCTCTTGGGCCGCCTGGGGGCCCCTCTTGGGGCCGTCTTGGGGGGCTCTTGGGCCGTCTTGTGCCGTGGGAAGGCCGAAAAGAAGCCAATGCCAGAATCCTTCAAAAACCTCAGGCGAATCAATGATGTTGGCATTGTCGGGCCTTCCTGGAGGCCTTCTTGGACGCCTCTTGGACCGTCTTGGAGGCCCCTTGGGAACCTCTTGGACAGTCTTGGGCCATCTTAAAGCCATCTTGGGCCGCCTTGGTGGGCTCCTGGTCCGACTGACGCCGTCGGAAGCTGTCTTGGGGGCCTCTTTGGGCCGACTGGGGGCCCTCTTGGGGTGCTCCAGGGCCTTCTTGGAGGCCATCTTTGGCGTCTTGGAGGCCTTTTGGGCGGTCTTGGGGGCCTCTTGAGCCGTTCTGGGGCCATCTTGGAGGCCTCTTGGGCAATCTTGGGGCGATCTGTGGGGGCTCTTGGACCGTCTCGGGCCGTCGGAAGGCCGAAAAGAAGCAAATGCCAAAATCCTTCACAAACCTCAGGCAAGTCAATGATGTTGGTATCTTCGGTCCATCCTGGAGGTCCTCTTGGAGGCCTCTTGGGCCGTCTTGCAAGCATGTGGGGGTCATCTTAGCCGTCTTGGAGGCCATCTTGGCCGTCTTGGAAGCATCTTGGAGGCCGTCTTGGGCCAGCTTGGCGATCTTGACAGCCATCGCGAGCCGCCTTGGGAAAATGGTTCCGAAAAATGGGGTCCCTTGTGCGGCCTTCTGGGTGGCCGGCGGAACGGGCCGAAGCCCAGGGGAGAATTCTTTTGGAAAAAGAACCAAAACCAAACCGTCTAGGGTCCAGTACGCTGGGCACCCCTGTGGCAAACCAACAGGCGGCGGCGGATCGAAGATGCCTATGGCGAATCACCGCCGCCCCAATGCCTTTGTGGAAGCGGCTATGTAGCCGACAGCTAGGCTAGAGCTTGGCCAAGCTATCGGGCCAATTGTTCCCCGAGTCAGTTTGGAAAGCCTTCGGGGAACGCGTGGGGTAGCAAGAGGTTTGAAATCGCCCATGTGTCCGAGCATTGTGGCAAGAGCTCTGCCAAGCTATCGGACCACGTGTTCCCCCAACCGTTGTGGAAATCCTTCGAGAACACTTCGGGAGAATGGCGGGGAAGATCGGGAGGAGGAGGAGGAGGCAGAAGGAGGAGGAGGATGAGGAGGAGGCGGAGGAGGAGGAGGAGGAGGAGCAGAAGCAGGAGGAGGATGAGGAGGAGGAGGAGGATGCATCTTGGGAGCTTCTGGGGGCACTCTTTGGGCCTCCTGAGAGAGATTCCTGGAAGCCTCTTGGAAGCATCTTGGGGGCCTCCTTGGGCCTCTTGGGGGCCTTTGGGGGCTTCTCAGGGGCCTGTTTGGCCGTCTCAGGGCATTCCTGGCCCGTCTGACGCCGTCGGAAGCAGTCTTGGAGGCCTCTCGGGTTCGACTGGGGGCCCTCTTGGGGTGCTCCAGAGGGGGATTGAAGATCGCTGCTTTTTTCGTTCCCCGAACCTTGCTTGCAAATTTAGGGTTTCTTGCTTACGTCACTCTTCACTCCAGATTTTCCGCGTTGTCGCCTCGTGGTCGCTTCGTAAAGTTGGGTGGGTCTGGCAGGATGTCGCCACGCTGCCGCCTCGTGGCCGCCCCGTGGCCGCCGCGCGCGCTGAGTCGGTCCAGCGAGGTTTCGCCACGCTGCCGCCTCGTGGCCGCCCCGTGCGCGGGTGGGTCCGCTGAAGTGTTGTCGGGTTGCCGCTCGTGGCCGCCTCGTTGGCGCACCGTGCGTACACTACATCTCTCGCACCACATAAAGTGCACCACACTGTGTACACCCCGTGGCTCATGCCAGACAGAGTAAAGCCACATTGCTTACGCCGCGTAGCGCGCATGTCGTAGCTCACACCACACAGATTGGGCCACACCACATAGCTCACACCACGTAGGTCGCGCTGCATTGATTGCACCATTCAGAATGCACGACATAGCCTCCACCACATAGCCTCCACATGAATTGCACCACCTACAATGCACCACATAGCTTGCACCACATAGCTCAGACCAACTCGATTGCACCACATAGCCTGCACCGCATAGCTTACACCACATAGATTGCACCCACATGTTGTGCCACATAGCTTACACCTCACAGCTGACACCGCATAGATCACACCTTGTATATTACACTACATATCTCAAACATCCACAGTGCAACATCTCACATCTTGGGGTCTACGCAGGCAAACATTCCCTTTCTTTGTTTAACCAGCAAGCTTCACCACGATTGTGCACTGGCAGTCTGAGTCGTTGGTACACGAGGCCAGTCGAAGATGCTCCACTTCGCGAAGAAATGTTGCATTGGTTGGTACTTCTCTGCTGGCTCGCCCTCAAGCCCCACCCCCTTTACCGCATTCTGCGTAAGTGGGAATAGTCAACACTACTGGGAAGATGTTGTGATTGCTGCAGTGTTCCTGGGAGGCGGATAGCTCTGGCAGCCAGACTTCGAACAGAGTCCCGAGACGGTGATCTCAGGCTCCCAATCGCGCCTCGAGGCCCGAACCGTTCCCCGAACCGGACTGGTGTGAAGGTGCCTCAGGAGGGAGACATGTCTGGGTGCACACGAACAAGCAGTCGTCGACCGCACGCGTACGAGACGCGTGTGTCGTCTGTTGCGGGGAACCTTTGTCCTTCTGTAGGTACATCTGCTCGAGCCGCACACCAGACGCTCTCCGCAGCGCGCCAGGCGCACGGCAGCGCACACCGTCGCCGCCTCCGGAGCTCGGGCTTGGCAGATGGAGGGCTACACGTTGATAGCGCCCCCCCAAGGCGCGTGGGGCCGCACGGCGCGCGTTGCTGTCGCCGCTGGGCTGGCTGGAGCCGCGGCGACGGTTCTGGCAGGCCGTGCTCTGGCTGCCCGCCCTACGGCGCCGGTCGAGATGGTCGACTATTCCAAGCAGCATCAGGATACGGTGGGTGGCCCAGGCAGCCCGCTCGCGAAGCAGGTTGTGGTCGGCATGGACACGAATATCAATCTCCACACCGCCTGGAACGACTGGCCAGGCTGGTCGGCGGAGATGGCCCCGTATTGGACAGAGGACATGGTCTACGACTTCAACTACGTGGGGAGCTGGGGCTTCGGGGCCACGAAGACGCTCCACGGGTGGTACGAGGGCGAGCACATGCACTTCAACGCGGCCCTGCCCGACTCCCAGTGGATGGACTTCATCCGGGCGGCCACCAACGACACCTGTACCTCAGCCAGCTACGGGCTGGCGAGGTGGGCCGGGGAGTTCGCCGGCGTGCCGCCTCCGCCGGGCGCCCCGTGGGTGCGGATACGGGACCTTGATTTTTACCTCTTGGAGGGGAGGCGCATCAAAATCAATTGGTGCATCATCGACGTCGTCGACATGTTCGACCAGGTGGGCTACCACGTCCTGCCACCAGCCCCCATGCCGACGGAGGGGTACAAGGCACCGAACGCCATGGATGGCTTCCCAGCGCCGATGAGCGCCGCTGTTGATCCGGACGACACCGTCCGGTCCCTGGCCGCTTGGAAGCAAGCACTCCAAGAGGATTACTTGCTCGGCACTGGAGACGCGCGGTGGTGGGCAGAGCAGTTGACTTGGTACGGGCCCGCTGGGGTCGGAACGGCAAAGACCCGCGAGCAGTACGTGCAGCACTGGCTGCGGCCTTTGCACGACGCGTTCTCCGGAATCCGGCTGCAGATGGACCTGGAGCTTTGCGAGGGCGTGTATTGCGGCGCCCACTTCTACTTGTGGGGGAACCACACTGGGGAGTGGTTCGGCGAGCCGGCGAGCGGGAAGCTAGTGCCGATTCGTTGCGGGGCGCATGCTCGTTTTGACAAGCAGGGCCGCATCGTGGAGGGATGGCTCATCATCGACACGCCACGGGCATTCGAAGCCATGGGTGTCGACCTTTTCGCTCGCGCGCGGGCGCAAGCACTGGCCCTTGCGCCGAATTGAGCGGTTTTGTTTGTATTCCAGGTAGTCGCGATTGGACTGCTTACAGGCACTCTTCCAGCATAGCCAGCGTGCGCACCTGCGCAGGCTCACTTGGGTGTTGCTAATTTTGTTATAGTTGAAGGCCTCTCCGACCATCCCCTCCCCCTCCTGCAGATCTCCTGCCTTTTCACGTCAGTGGCTCAAAGTGTACGCTTGTCCAGATCTCTGCGCACGCTCTCTGCCTGACTCCTCCTGCAGCATCACCCATCATTCGTCCCCACTAGGATGCGAGGAGTATCCAGTTGCTTGCGGCTAGTCCCGCCACCGTGCCAGCCCAGCATTCTGGGTGGCGATTGTTCGAGGGTGGGAGAGTCGTGATGAGGATGAAGATGAGGATGATGGTGACGATGATGCTTATGATTCTGCTGATGAGTACAGGAATGATGAGGAGGAGGCGGAGGAGCAGGAGGAGGAGGAATATGGTGACGATGATGTTGCTGAGTATGATGTTGATGATGATGAGGAGGAGGAGGAGGAAGAAGAAGAAGAAGACGAGGATGAGGATCAGGATGAGGATGATGGTGGTGTTGGTGATGATGACGACGAGGAGGAGGAGGAGGAGCAGGCGAAGGAGGAGGAGGAGGAAGAGGAAGGCCGTCACATGTGGTTCCTTTCGTCTTCACTATTATAGACGCTTCGCGTAACCCCACCAGCCCGTTAAGAAACGATGCCCAGATGAGTTGCCCTGATCAGAGTTGTGTAGGGAAATTCAGTGGAATAAAGGGCTGGGTAAGACGTCGTACCCCAAGAGGGGGGAGGACGGAAGAGGAATCGGAGGAGGAGCAGGAGGGAGGAGGAAGGAGGAGAATCAGGCGGATGAGGAAGAGGAGGAGGAGGAGAAGGAGAAGGAGGAGGGCGAGCAGAATGGCCAAAGGCCTCTTGGATGCCTCTCGGAGTCTCTTCGGGTTTCTTTCGAGAGCTTCTTGCAGTCCTCTTGGGGCGTCTTGGGAGTCTCTTGGCAGTCTGGGGGCCTCTTGAGGCGTGTTAGGTGCTTCTGGGCTTGGGCCGTCGTAGGGCCCGCTTACGCCGTCGTGGGGATCTGTTTGGCCGTCGTGGGACCGCATTGGGCCGTCGAAGGGCCTTCTAAGACCGTGTGGGGTCTCACGGGAGGCCGTTTCAGGGCCGTTTTACTCGCCTCCAGTGTAATCGTGGGACTTCTTGGACCATTTTGGGACCCTCTTCGGGGCCTCTTGGCCTATCGTGGAGCCATCGTGGAGGCATCGTGGTCCGTCTTGAGTTGACGGAAGAACGAAAGGGTGAGAACACGACATTCATATAATTACTCCGACGGTAGGACCCCACATGAGAATATGTTTAGCTTACCCTTTGCCCTTTCCTCCTCCCCCTGGCGGACACCCTCTCCTCTCGCCCTCTGCACTGCCCTCTTTTCCTCCTTCTATTCTCTTCCTCCTCCTCCTCCTGCTCCTCCTTCTCCTGCTCCTCCTCCTCCTCCTCCTCCTCCTCCTCCTCCTCCTCCTCCTCCTCCTCCTCCTCCTCCTCGCGCCACCTCCTCCTCGTCGTCGCCCTCCCCCATGCCCCTTCCCTCCTCATCCTCCTGCCTCTTCTCCATGTGCACCTCCCGTTCCCCCTGGTCGTGGCAAGCAACTCGATTTTCCTCGGCGCCGTCGCCGCGTCGGCCAGCACGCGCGCGTTTGCCGACGGCTAGATCGCGAAGCCGTCGGGACAACCCTTCGGGCCAGGCCGTTGGGACAACCTCGCAGGCCGCAGGGGCGCGGGAGCCAGCCGTTGGGACAACCCCGCGGGCCTCCAGGTGCGCGCCGCGGCGCTCAGGCGGGTGGCAGCACGAAGCCCAGCTCTGCCGCGAGCTGCTCCGCCTCAGCCCTGGAGTCCACCGCTCTCTTGTCAAACTCCTGTAGCGCCTTCCGCAGGGACGCCGGCGGCCCGCGTTCCAGGAACTCTCGCGCGGGCGGCCGCAGGATCAGCATGTTCCGCATGCACGTGGCGCGGGGGAACATGACGTAGAGGTGCAGCCACCACATCTCGTCCGACATGCCCGTGCGGCCAGCGTCCTCATCCCTGGCGCAGTCGATGGTGACGCCCTTGCGCAGCGTCTGGCCCTGCGACAGCGTGAAGGTCAGGTAGGACGCATGCGTCAGGGTGAACCCCGAGCGGCGCACAGTGCGCGCCCCCGAGCTCTGCCACGTGAGCTCCTGCTCGCTGGGCCTGAACATGAGCAAGCTCCTCGCCCGCGCCTCGGCCTCGCCGTCGTCGCCAGCGCCATCGGCGCGCTGCTGCAGCACTTCGGCGACCTCCTTGTAGATCGGGGACTCCTGGAAGCCGTGCACCTGCAGCCAGATTCTCTGCGGTAGGTAGCGGGGGCGGAAGAGCTGGCCCGGCGCGCACTTCTCGTAGTCCCGCTCGTCGTCTGCGTGAAACTCGAGGGACACGATGGTGGCCCGTTGCTCCTGCACGAGCCCCAACTTCTTCTTCAGCTCCTCCTGCACGGCCGTGAACCGGACCTCCATGCCGACGTGTGCCGGTAAGACGCCGTGGATGTCCCCGGTCTTGTGCATGTTCGGAACGTTCAGGAGGCGCCAGCCTGCGTCTGGGTCGCCTTGAATCGTGCCGCATTCGTCTACGGCCTGCAGGAAAACGAGGGGGACGCCGAGGCGCCGCGCGTCTCGACGGGCGCGCGTGTTGATCCACCTCGCCAGCGGGCCCCATAGGGAGGGGGCTCCCGCCAGAGACTTCCTCGCAATTCACTCACAGACGAGGCTCCCGCCTGATATTTCCTCCATATTCAGGCCTCAAGAGCCCAAAAGTGACGACAGTTACACGTTTCGGATGACCCGCTCGGATTACCAACATGAGGTGCGGGCCCCATAGGGAGGGGGCTCCCGCCTGAGACTTCCTCGCAATTCACTCACAGACGAGGCTCCCGCCTCATAGTTCCCCCATATTCAGGCCTTAGGAGCCCCAAAGTGACGACAGTTACACGTTTCGGATGACCCGCTCGGATTACCAACATGAAGTGCGGGCCCCATAGGGATGGGGCTCCCGCCCAAGACTTCCTCGCAATTCACTCACAGACGAGGTTCCCGCCTCATTTTTCCTCCATATTCAGGCCTCAGGAGCCCAAAAGTGACGACAGTTACACGTTTCGGATGACCCGCTCGGATTACCAACATGAAGTGCGGGCCCCATAGGGAGGGGGTTCCCGCCTGAGACTTCCTCGCAATTCACTCACAGACGAGGCTCCCGCCTGATACTTCCTCCATATTCAATCTAGGGAGTGATTGATGACGACGTGATGAGTCAGTGAGTGCTGATGATGAATGAGTGATGAGTGAGTGATGATGATGATGATGATGATGACCATTGAGTGGGTGATCGAGAGATGATGAAGGTGATGGTGACGATGATGTTGAGAGAGGCGGCGGTCCTACCGTCGGAAGACCACTGCCTCCGAAGCCTACTGGGGATGAGTGAGTGATTGAGTGAGTGAGTGGGTGATAGAGTGGTGATGATGGTGACGATGATGATGATGAGGATGAGGATGATGAGTAGTGATGACGGTGATGGTGGTTGATGGCGATGATGATGGTAATGATGATGAGTGTGCGCGTGTGATGACGATGATGGTGGTTGATGGTGATGATGATGGTGATGATGGTGAGTGTGTGAGAGAGAGAGAGGAAAGGGGGGTGTGAGATCCTGCGCGGCGTGTGCAGAGAAAACAAGAACCCCACTTTGGATGTGGGGAAAAGTTGCATAATATCAATGATGTTGGTTTCTGCGGACCATGTTGGAGGTCCTCATGTGGCCCTTTAGGGCCCTCTTGGGGGCATCTTGGACCATCTGGAGGCCATACTAGTCAAGCTTGGGCCGTCTTCGAGGCATCTTGGGCCATCGTAGTGTTGTTGGTTGCCTGTATGGGCTGTTTGGGAAGCTCTGGACGTGGATCCATCGGTTTTTTGTAATACATATATATATATAGAACACCAAAAAGTGATCGTAGCCTCGGGAGCCCGGATCTATTGGCGCTCAATGACACAATCCAGTATTTGTCCTGACTAGTTTCCAAACAATGGTATGCCAAGCGTCCCGAACTTCTTCACAAGAGTTAGCTTCGAGTGTGAGTTGCACTTGCATTTGTATCGCATCATTGTCTCCACAGTACAGGCGCTGAAACAAGGAACAGTTTGGGTTCGGAAGGGGCTTGATGTTCTCTAGGTTCCTCCAGTGCTGTTCCTTTTGCCCTCCTTGGGCACGGAGGCGCTTACAGGGCCAAGAAGGGGTTTCGTTCCTTATTTAGCGTTCCTTCTTTCAGCGGCCCGACTGTAGTATCATTGGCCTGTCATGGTGAGTGATCAGAGGCGTCCGAAAGAAAGGGAGCATCGGTTGCTTGTCACGAAGGGCCACGGCTTCGGGAGGGGGGGGGCGTTGCATGCAAGCAGACGCGCGGAGCGGGTGGGCCCTCGTGAAAAGACAGAGACCCCACCAGGCAGTCCTCCTCCTCCTCCTCCTCCTCTTGCTTCTCCTGCTCCTCCTCCTCTTCCTCCTCCTCCTCCGCCTCCTCCTCCTCCTCCTCCCCTGGCATTCTTCCACGCCTCAACGTGCACAAGGCACGGCGGCGGATATACAGCACGCGGAGAATGATAGTCCTTCCGTTGTGCAGGCTCGTGGCATCCAACAGCTGCCCAGCAGCAGCATGATCGCTTCTTATACAGGAGGGTGATGCCCACTCGAGTGAGTGATGTCCTCTCCGGTTCAAATTTTCGGCATACGCGGCATGATACGTTACCATTTAGGTACTTGGTCGTGCCATTCCACACCTTGCTTGCTACTTGCAACGATTGGGTCAGCATTGCTAGGAGGACGTCCCCTCCAATAATGGGAAAAGGCTCATGAGAGCGCGGGATTAATGGACAGCACAGAGGGGCATTTCTTACAGAGCGTTTGTTGGCAGAGTCTTTACGCAGCCAGGAGGTAGGAAAGAGGGAGTGGGCATGGAGCAAAGGAGGGAGGCGGGGAGGGAGGAAAGATGAGGCGTAGGAGGAGGAAAATTATCAAGAGAGGAAGGAGGAGGAGGGGAGGATAAGGAAGAGACAGTTGGGTGGAAGTGAGGAGGAAGGAGGAGGGCGGAAGGGGTTGGGATAAGCTTATTGTTTGGTTCACATTGACCCCTTTCTCTCGCGATTCGTCCGCCCAGCCAGCTCAAGTCCCATATCGCTAAGATTGGGGGCCAAGGAGGGTGATTATTTGCGCTTGTCGTCGCCCACATCTGCAACATGCCGCTGCGTGCATCCAAGTTGGCGACCGTGCGGTGTGCACGACTGAGATTGCGAACACGCAATTTGGGCGATGCGGCGACCAGGTGCCCAGACAAACACGTCGACTGGCACATCATGGCCCTCGGACTGATGGGTCACTACAGCATGGCCCGTGGACCGATGCCAAAGCAGTGGTCGTCTGCTCACGTCATCCTCCTCTTCCTGGTGCTCCTCCTCATCCCCCTCTTCCGCTTCACTCACTCCTCCTCCGCCTCGTCCGCAGCTATTTTGGCTCAATCTCATGGTTCCTGTGTGGAGAAATGTGATATCGCTAGTCCGCGGCCAGCTATCAGTTTTTCAGGCCGCATTACTCGAGCCGCGCGCTTCTGAGGGCGAGCCTCTCCAATTCCTCTCGTTTGCGCGCCCAGTTTCTGAAGACAAGCAATGCCAGTAATAAGGCCAGTCGACACGCCCAGCAGCGCCGGGCGGCTGCAGTGGAGTGGTGTTGCAAGTGGTGCGTTCATCCAGTCTCAGGAGCGACCTGGTGGAATAGGGCCGACAAGGTCAGTTGTCAGAAGTGCGGGGTCGCCAAGGCTGCCACATTCAAACGCCCACGGGGCGCAAGTAGGTGGAGTATGATAAGAACTCGTTTAGTGGAGGTGCCAAGGTTCCGCCGTAGCAGATGGGTAAGATGGCTGAGTTGGAGAAGCATGTGGAGCTCACGCAAAAGCAATTCGCCGACGCGGGAGGAAGCGGAAGTGGAGGGCGCATGGTGGTCGAATCGGATAAGCTACCGCCGCACGCATCCACCACATAGATCAAAGTAAGGTTGGAGGAGGTCGATCAGCCTCTGCGGGCAATCAAAGATCGCAATGAGTCGTGCTTTCTCGCGGCCACAGAGAGCTTGGAAGCTGGAAAGAAGAATTTGCGTGTGTAGCTCGAGTCGTCGAAGCCGTTGCCAGCGCAGCTCCGTCCCCTGGCAGCTCAGTCGCACGGGCTCATCAGAAGAAGGTCAAGCCGGAAAAGCTGTTATCCCAGAGGCAGAAGGACTTGAGAAAAGCACAGGACACGATCACCGAACAAGGGCTCCTCACGAGGGAAGCTGAACACTTGATCGCGGCCGCCGCGGAAGAGCAAACAAAGTGGGCGGCTGCAGTACCCAGGGCCCCTGTCTTCGGGCAGAGTGCAGAGTCGTTGGAGGGCGTCGCGCTCCCTGGCTTCACGGTCGGCTAAGTGGGCAGCATTCTCAAGGGGCTTGGCGACGACGGCACCCTCGGCGCCAAGCTGGGGAGAGCATAGGCGGAGGTCGCGGCGCGCGAGGAGCCAAAGAAGGCAGCCGAGAAGATAAAAGCCGAGGTTGCTGCAAGTCAGGCTGCAGCAGCACAGCATGCGCATGCACCAGCAGAAACACCGCTCGGCGGAGGCGGTAAAGCAGGTGAGGACCTAGGAAGCATCGACGTGCCCATTCCGAATGCTGACGAGTCCGACTTGGACGAGCTCAACACGTTCTCGGGCAAAGCAGGCCTCAAGATCGACGACGAGGCCGACTAGGCCACAGTCAGAAGTAGCGTCAGGAAGTTGGCAGTTTGCGTGGAAGGATGGAAACAGGAGAAGCGCGCCAGTGTCCAGCCTAAGTGGGTATCTGTTGTGTGCGATCCTGGTGGGCTTGGCCAACGCTACCACAGCGTCGAGAGCACCGAGTGCAGGTACGACAGCTGGATGAACTCAGGCGAACCCCTTGTTTTAGAAAGCTACCCCGACGCAATCGCAGACAGGCTCTGATGTTCTCCCCAGTCCGGCGGGACGGCGAGGCCGCTCGCCTCGGCCAGAGGCCGCGACAAGAGGCCGCGGGGGCCAGGCCGCGGACCCCTGGGCGGCCGCTTCCCTTGGCCCGCGGCTCGCATCCCTGGCTCGCGCCTTCGACGGACGGAGCGCAGCCGCGAGCGCTGGGCGAGCCACTGCCCGCGGCGGTCGAGGCGCGGAGGGAGCCGCCGCGCCCAGCGGGGCGGCACTGGGCGCGGCGCGGCGGCGGCCAGGGGCCGCCGCGAACGGCGAGACGGGCGGCCGAGGACCTGCCCCGCGCCACCCTGGCAGAACGCGCCGCCGACAGGCAGGCGGCGGCCGCGCGCGCGGGGCCGGCGGCCCAGACGTCGCAGATGGCTGCAGCGGCGAGGGATCATGTCCAGATTGGCGACCGCGGGCTGCAGCAGCTCCAGTCCTGCGGCGCGGGGCACGGGAGGTGCAGGCCACGGGGCCTCCTGGGTCGCGGTAGCGGCCCGGGCTCGCTGGCCGCGGACGCGCGGGCGGCCAGCGCCCAGTCCCCCGACCGGCCTCCTGCTCGAGCCGCCGACGGGCGGGATGCAGCCTCGGGCGGCGGAGCGACCGCGGCCCCTCCTGGCGGTGGCGGACGGGAGGGTTTGGCCGCGGACGCGCGGGCGGGCGTTGCCCGCGCCCCGCCCAAGCTTCCTGGTCGGCGCGTCAACGGGCGCAAGGCGGCCTCGAGCGGGGCGACTTCGGCCCAGCGCGCCGAGCAGGCCAGTGCGACCAGTGACCAGAGCACAGCATCGACGGGCGCGATCACCACCAGCAGCTGTTCAGAGGAGCAGCAGATGCTTGAATTTCTCGGCGGGCGCAGCCACGCAGTCGTCGCTGCCCAGCACCAGGCACGCGACATGGGTCGGCGGGGAGTTTGGGCCACTGCCTAGGAGCGGCACTCAGGCAGGGCTGGCGGCTTGGGTTAAGAGAACGTGCCGGCCATTGAAGCTTATTTGCCCCAACCATGTTGCGTTGTTGGGTCTGTTGTTTTGAAGAGACAGCGCCCCGCGATCCTCCTCCTCTCCCCGCCTCTCCTCTCCTCTCCTCCTCACCCCGCCCCTCCTTTCATCATCGTCATCGGCAGCAGCAGCGGCAGCATCAGCATCAGCATCGCCATCACGCTTCGCGGTCCCATCGGGAGCCCCACCGAAGGCCCCAGCGGCGCAGCCCGCATGCGTCTCCCACACCCAGTAAAGCGCTTCGTGGCCCCATAGGGAGGTCCGCCGAAGGTCCCAGTGGCGCAGACCGCATGCGCCCCCCACGCCCAGCGCAGCGCTTCGTGGCCCCATGGGGGAGCTCCAACTAAGGCCCCTGCGGCGCAGCCCGCATGCGCCCCCCACAGCCAGCGCGGCGGTTCGTGGCCCCATAGGGAGCTCCACCTAAGGGCCTAGGGGCGCAGCCCGCATGCCTTTCCCACACACAGTAGAGCGTTCCGTTGCCCCATAGGGCGGGCGCTGCACCGATGGCCCCAGAGGCGCAGCCCGCGCGCGCCCTCCCCCCACCACCACCACCACCACCACCACCACCACCACCACCACCACCACCACCCAGCACAGCGTTTCGTGGCCCCATAGGGAACTCCATCATAGGCCCCAGCGGCGCAGCCCGCATGCGCCCCCCCCACCCCACCCACCCCACCCCCACCCACCCACCCACCCACCCACCCACCCACCCACACACACACCACACACACACACACACACACACACACACACACACACAACACACCACCACCAACACCACCACCAACCACCACCACACACCACCACCACCGAGCATAGCGTCTCGTGGCCCCGTAGGGAGCTCAACCTACGGTCCCAGGGGCGCAGCCCGCACGCGCCCCCCTCACCCAGCACAGCGTTTCGTGGCGCCCCATCGGGAGCTCCACCAAAGATCCCAATGTCGCAGCCCGCATGCGTCTCCCTCACCCAGCACAGCGCTTCATGACCCTATAAGGAGCTCCACCGACGGCCCCAAGGGCGCAGCCCGCATGCGTCTCCCCCACCGCGCACAGCGCTTCGTGACCCCATAAGGAGCTCCACCTAAGGCCCCAGTGGCGCAGCCCGCATGCGTCTCCAACACCCAGCGCAGCGCTTCGCGGTCGCACAGAGAGCCCCACCGAAGGCCCCAGTGGCGCAGCCCGCATGCGCCCCCCACAGCCAGCACAGCGGTTCGTGGCCCCATAGGGAGCTCTACCGAAGACGAGACCTACAACTGCGGCGTTCACAATTGCATATGGTTGGGTCATTTGCCGGGCTAATTTCTCAAGGGCCGAGTCCCTTGCCAGAGGCCGAGCTCTGCCAGCCCACGTTGGTTAGGGAGTCTCAGGCGGCTTTGTTTTACGGCCAGTCTACCTATCTGTAAACGAAGGGTGGCCTGAGAACAACGCTGGAATCACGCGCGAGGTGCGCAGCTACCTGAGCGCCCCAATCATGGTGGGCACGATTGGACTGTTGCAGGAGATGTTTAACATGGAGACCCAGGCGCCTGGGTGCCTCAGATGACTGCATGGCCTCGGCGGGGCCCTCAGAGCCCGAACGCCGCCCACTTGCAGGCAGAGTCTCACCGATCTCAAGCAGAAGCCCCCGCTCAATGGGGGGCCATACATCGGCGCCCCGAAAGTTTATTCCGATTTGAGAGGCACGGCGCCGCGCGAATGCAGCGCAAACGCTATGCTGGAAGGGCGCGGCAATGCGTGCCCACTGGACAGGCGGGAGCAGCCGCGCCCCCGCGCGAACCCCGATCCCGCGCGAGGCACGTTCCCGTTGACAATGGCTCACCCGGGAAACCTTTTCTTGTGCAAGAAGTCCTGAGCGATCTGCCCATCGGCGGCTCCTTCGGGCGAGGCCCGGAACCACCGAGAAATTGTTGTTGATAGAAGTTCTGGGCGGTTTTCCCATGTTCGGGTTCTTCGGAGTCGGCCCGAAGACCTCGAGAACCATGTTTTTGCAAGGAACCCTAGGCGGTTTGCACATTCGTGTCGTTCGAACCGGGCCCGAATTTTTTGTTGGGCACAAGTCAAATGGGATTTGGCCACTCTCAGGTCGGCCAGTAAACTTCCCGGGTTGTCGCATGACCGTACCCGAAAGTTGTTTCTAGGAAGTCCGATGCCGTTTGCTCATTTCTGGGTCAATACACCGTTTGGGATCAAAAATTTTAAAGGTGGAAGGGGAACCTGATCCGGCGACCCCGGGCGGGGGTTAGGCTCTGCCCTTGCATTGTACTGGGCCCCTCCAGCCAAACGGGGCGCTGGGCTGCCCGTCGGCGCGCCGACCCTGCCCTCGCGACATCGCCCCCGTCCGCCCTCGGGCCCCGCGAGTCTTATCCTGCGCGCGCCACCGCAGATGGCCGCGGCGAGCACGGTGGCAAAATAGGGGGACCTTTCGGATCGGCGCAGTAAGGCCGAGAGGGCCTGGGTCGTCGCTTCCAGTTGGGCTGCACGGCCGGGCCAAGCTTGAGGAGCTGACGAAACACGTCATGGAGTTGGGACGTTTCTTGTCCTGGGTTTCAGGCCGAGGAAAAGGTGCGCCGCGAGCTGAATTCTTGGGCGTCCAAGATATTCGAGGAATGTCCTCCAGTTCAGGGCTGGCCCAAATGTAGAGCGCGCCTCCTGAAGTCAGCTGCAGCCTGGAGAGAATGGGCAGCCGATTATTTGAAACATGGGGCTCAGCTTACGCGCGGGCACTGAGGGCAGGGCGCAGCAGGAGGTGGTCGACGCCAACCTGCGCGCAGGCGCGGAGGCGAAGCCGCATCAGCTGGCTGACAAGGAGATTCGAGCATGGGGAAAGTGACCCGTGCACGAATCGCCAGAACTTAGGTTGCTTATGGAGGCTGGAAGTTAGGAGCAGCTTCCAGAAATCACGACAGGAGATGCGAAGAAGGCGAGTCTTCAGTTCCCATGGCCCGCTTGCGCAGGCCAGTTCGGACCTGCACCGAGGTGCATGTTCTCCACCTGTGATAGCCACAAGCACGTTGGCCAGGTTGTTCCCCAAACGCGAAGAGCTGTTGATGTGACCGTCTTGTGGGCCACTCACCCAAGTGGTTCTCCCCCTAAACCCAGCAGGGGATGTCGCCCCAACGCCCTCTTCAACATCCCCCATCCAAATCTGGCGGGCGGTGAGACGGCCTGTCGCGGCCAAGTGGGAGGTTGCGCACAGTTTGGAATATTTCTGGGGCGCAGGACCTGGTAGATCTTCCTCGGACAGCGCGTTTTGCTTTACATGTGGATTCGGAGATCGCACACGAGCTAGGAGAGGACAGCATGACGGTTTTCATGGGCACGGTGGAGTGCCATGAGACAGTTTTCCCACAGGCATTGTTAGAGGAGGTCGGCGCCAATGGCTATCCCATGCGCATTGCTTGGATGACGACTCGAATTGACTTGCAGCCCAGGCGCGTTCCCGGCGTTTTGCCGCTCTCCAAGCCGGCGCGCTCGAACCAAGTGGTTTTAGCAGTGTGCTCCGCGGCCACTACCATGTTCAACGTCTTGTGAAGGCGCAGTCTGATGCATACCATGACGCCATACCCGGCTGACACCCCTCGCGCACTCATCGATGATGTCAGCTTTGGGGCGGGGAGGGCGGGCGTCGGGGCGGATTCGGCCCCAGCTGGCATTAGCGGTGCGAATTTTCGGTCAATATGTGAACCCGATTGGCCGTGTGGCGCAGGCAGCTGAGAGCGGGCTCGTCGCCAACACCGTCAGAGGCAGGAACAGACTCAGCAGGATCGCGAAGGCGTCCAGCACCCAGGCCGAGCGCCGCGCGAGAGATCCGGGACGCGAGACGCACGCTTCCAGGGCGCACCGGGCCCAAGAGGAGGTCCGCATCACAGGCCTAAGAGTAAGTAGGAGGAAGAGTCAAGAATAGTCCAAGCATGGTGGGGGGACGACGTTTCGACCATTTCTGACAAGTTTTAAGCATTTGGGGGGTATTTCTAATTGTTCGCCCAAGATCAGCCTGTAGGGGGACATGCCCGACCTAAGGCTAAGTTTTCAAAAGCGCAACGTTTAGGGTTTGAAGCGCTTGGCGGGCGGGGCCGTCGAGGCCCCCTGGAGGGCGGCCCTGCTTCCAGCTGCGGGGCCACGGCATCGGGCGCATCGGGGGGCCACGGACTCGGCAAGGCCAAAGCCCGCAAGGACTTTCGCGGGAGGCGCGTGCGGGGCAGAGCCCGCGACCTGCCTCGCACGTCACCTCGCCACCCAGGAGGGCGACAAGCTCGGCCCCATTCTCGACCCCACCGCGCCGGTCGCGCAGAGGCCTGCGTCCCTCATCTGCGGTGCGAGAGCGCGGCCCCGAGCCGCTCGTCTCGAGCGTGGCGGGCAGTGAAGTCGAAGATTCAGCATCGCGCGTCCTGGACTGAGGTCAGGGGGCCGATTGCCACTGTTTGGGTTTCGTTCTTCCACGTCGGTTGGTCGATGGATTCCCCGGGTGTGCTCGTCGCTGACCAGGTGGGCCGCATCGACTCGATGCAGGCTTGCCCGCGCGATGTGAGACCCAAGCCAGAAGAATAAATTCGGCGCCAGCAAGTTTTTTGGATCTCGGCGCACCACCCGAACTTCGCAGAAGAGGCCCACGCGGCGTGCCGTGCTGGCCATCAAGACCCCAGGCAGACGAAGGGGCCCCGAGGGCCACGTGGGCTGCTGGCGCTTGGACCCCCGCGAGGCCCCATGCCATTCAACTCTGCACCACGCCTCCCTCCCCTTCCTCGCTCCTCCCTCGTCCCTCGTCTTCTCTCCTCCCTCGTTCCTGGTCCTCCTCCTCCTCCCTCCTCCTCCTCCTCCTGCTCCTCCTCCTCCTCCTCCTCCTCTGCAATCAAGATGCCGGCACAGATTTTCATCAGCGGTTTGGCTGCGAAAGGGTCTTCTGCCCGGCGGTGATGACCAGGCGCCAGACGACGCGACAGAGCACAGGTCCGCCATGATCCAGAGGTTTGGTCCGCCTGATGGCAAGGACAGCTCTTACGCGAGCAACGGGCTGCCGCCCTTGCCGCTCCTCCCAGAGCAGCCGAGGGATGGCTATCTTGTCCTAGGGACGGTGGGGGGCCGGCATGGCGAGCGGGGGCGGGGCGGACGACGTTCACGGATGGGTCTGAGCCAGCCGCGTGATTGCTAGGCTTCACCAGGCGCAGTTGGCCCGTGGTCGAGATGGGCCCATCTGGAAGGCTCGCGCGCGTTGTCCACAGGGCGTCGTCTGGCCAGGTCTAGACGGCCCCGCCCTCCGAGCTGTTTGCAGCACCCAAGGCCTTGGGGGTCGCAGCCAAGCCCGCCGACATGATATCGGGTCACCTCACTGCTGCCAACAGCGGGAGGGCCCCGGTCAAAGCACGCCAGCGTAGGGAGGAGAATGCCGACGCTCTACGCCAATCAGGAGCCCCCTGGTTTCGAGTGGGCCCCAGCTCGTTGGCAGTTCGAGGAAACGTTCGGCATAGACGAATGAGATGCTTGTCGTTTTTGGGGGGCAACGAGTGGGCGGATGTGCTCGCCAAGGCCGGGGCCCACCGCCACTCCGCCGTCAAGATCTTGCAGGACGTTCACTCGGCTAGCTCCAAGAGTGCCCAGAACTAGGTCGCCCGGGCTGGATGGATCCCAGGAGCGGGACCCCGAAGGTGCGGGAGCATCCAAGAGCTCTGCCGGCCACTGACCTCACGGAGCATTTGTTTAAATGTTTTGTGAGAAGTTGTCCGAGCACAGGCGCAGGCGTTGCAAGAAGTTTGCTGGGACAGCTGATACGTTCCGCGCGCTCAGATCCAGTCGGCGCGACTGGCCAGACCTCTGACAAAGGTTGGCCGACCGTTTTTGTCCGATGTTTTCCCAAGATTTACTCCCCCCTTAGAGGCCGCGCAGGTTGCCATGCAGGAGACCGCCCGCCAGGGCGGCCGCGTTATCGGCGATGGCGCAGGCGCGCCCGACCCGACGGCGGAGGGCGCCGACTGCGGGTGGGAGGAGACAGGCAGGAGGAGCATGATCTCGAAGCCGAAGCTCACCGTGGGTTCGGCCACGAGGTCGAAAAGTTGATTAAGTTGTGATATGCTTGGTTTGCGGAGTTTACAGCGTGGCTGGAGGCAGAAGCCCCAAGCTCGGCAGGGACTGCAAGGGACACTCTGAGACCCCTAGCACGCGTGCTAACGAAGAGGCCCAGACCTCTCGAGCCAGGCGTGCCCTTCACCCTCGCACAGGTCGCCCCCTTAGGGCATGTGTGAGCGCACGCCACATAAGCTCCTTTGGTTTTCACTGCTGCAGGGGGCGTCGTGGTGTGCTGGAGCTGCGCGTTGCTCTCTGCCCTTTTTCCAGCAATGCAGTTCCTGTTTTCCTCTGCAGAGAGGCGTTTGGTCACCAGACGCCCCTTCATCTCTCGGGACCTCTTCCTCCCGCCCCTTCATCTCTCGGGACCTCCTCCTCCTCCTCCTCCTCCCCCTCCTCCTCCTCCCCCTCCTCCTCCTCCCTCCTCCCTCCTCCCTCCTCCCTCCTCCCTCCTCCTCCTCCTCTCCCTCCTCCCTCATCCCCTCATCCCTCTTCCCTCCTCCCTCCTCCCTCCTCCCTCCTCCCTCCTCCCTCCTCCCTCCTCCTCCATCTCCTCTCCTCCTCCTCCTCCTCCTCCTCTCCTCCTCCTCCTCCTCCTCCTCCTCCTCCTCCTCCTCCTCCTCCTCCCTCCTCCTCCCTCCTCCTCCCTCCTCCTCCCTCCTCCTCCTCCTCCTCCTCCTCCTCCCTCTCCCTCCTCCTCCTCCCTCCTCCCTCCTCCCTCCTCCCTCCTCCCTCCCTCCTCCCTCCTCCCTCCTCCCTCCTCCCTCTCCCTCCTCCCTCCTCCGCCTCTCCTCCCCTCCCTCCCCCTCCTCCCCTCCCTCCTCCCTCCTCCCTCCTCCCTCCTCCCTCTCCCTCCTCCCTCCTCCCTCCTCCTCCTCCCTCCTCCCTCCTCCCTCACTCCTCACTCCTCACTCCTCACTCCTCACTCCTCACTCTCACTCCTCACTCCTCACTCCTCCTCCTCCCTCCTCCTCCTCCTCCTCCTCCTCCTCCTCCTCTCCTCCTCCTCCTCCTCCTCCTCCTCATCCTCCTCCTCCCTCCTCCTCCTCCTCCTCCTCCTCCTCTCCTCCTCCTCCTCCTCCTCCTCCTCCTCCTCCTCCTCCTCCTCCTCCTCCTCCTCCTCCTCCTCCTCCTCCTCCTCCTCCTCCTCTCCTCCTCCTCCTCATCCTCCCCTCCTCATCTCCTCCTCCTCTCCTCCCCTCCTCCCTCCTCCTCTCCCTCCCTCCCTCCCTCCCTCCCTCCCTCCCTCCTCCCTCCTCCCTCCTCCCAGCCCGAACCGCGCAGGCCTCTTGGACGTGCCCCGAGGGCAGCGCTGGGCCGCTCAAGCTGGTCCGAGCCCGCGCCCCCCCGCGAGGGGAGGGGCGCGCGCGCGCGGCGGCGGCAGCGCGGCGTGCTCGCGGCCCGCTCGAGGAAGGGTTGTGCCGGGCACGTCCCTCCTCCATCTCCTCCTCCCTCCTCCTCCTCCTCCTCCTCCTCCTCCTCCCTCCTCCTCCTCCTCCTCCTCCTCCTCCTCCTCCTCCTCCTCCTCCTCCTCCTCCTCCTCCTCCTCCTCCTCCTCCTCCTCCTCCTCCTCCTCCTCCTCCTCCTCCCTCCTCCTCCTCCCCTCCTCCTCCCTCCTCCCTCCTCCCTCCTCCCTCCTCCTCCTCCCTCCTCCCTCCTCCCTCCTCCTCTCCTCCTCCCTCCTCCCTCCTCCTCCTCCCCCTCCCTCCTCCCTCCTCCCTCCTCCCTCCTCCCTCCTCCCTCCTCCTCCTCCTCCTCCCCTCCTCCTCCTCTCCTCCCTCCTCTCCTCCTCCTCCTCCTCCTCCTCCTCCTCCCTCTCCTCCTCTCCTCCTCCTCCTCCTCCTCCTCCTCCTCCTCCTCCTCCTCCTCCTCCTCCTCCTCCTCCTCCTCCTCCCTCCTCCTCTCCCTCCTCCTCCTCCTCCTCCTCCTCCTCCTCCCTCCTCCTCCTCCTCCTCCTCCTCCTCCTCCTCCTCCTCCTCCCTCCTCCTCCTCCTCTCCTCCTCCTCCTCCTCCTCCTCCCTCCTCCTCCTCCTCCTCCTCCCTCCTCCTCCTCCTCCCCCTCCTCCCCCCCCAGACCTCCGACGCATTGAAAATATCGAGACGGAGGTTTCTCTCGATTTTCGGCCTCTAGCAGCCCTCGCCGGGCCCCGGGGCCGTCAAGAAACGACTCGGGATGAAAAGCCGGTCCTGGGGATTGGGTCGAGACTTCCGGGGGCCCCAGATTGAAAAAATCACGACGTCGGATCTTTGGGTCCCTCTACAGGAGGAATACGCAAAAATAGTCCACAGATAGTCTGGGGACGATTTTATGGCACCATTGTTTGTGATTTCGTGCGTATATTTTGCTGGTGTTTTTTATTCTTCGTCCACAATTCACCTGTAGGAGGACACGCCCGACCTAAAGGAAGGGTTTCTGGACGTTCTCTCGCCCGTCCTCGGCGGTCTTCCAGTCTCGGGGCCCGTTCCGGCAGCTGGGGCCGGGGTGCGGCCCGGGGACCTGGGGAGCGGGAGCGCTCCCGGAACGGGGAGGGGGGTCCCGGGACGGGGGGATCCCGAGGGACCAGGGGGGGGGGCTCCCACTTGTGCGAATCCTGCTTCGAGTGGAAATTGTGTAGGTGAGGTAAGGCTAAACCGTATAGTGGTGAGTACTGGTGAGCACGCGCACAGTCGCTGCAACATGCTGCGCAGTCAAGGAAGTGTCGCAGTACGTGGTAAATTGCTAGGCAGTCGCAGATCAGCTTACATCAATCTTACGCCCTGCTTACGTCTTAGCAGAACTTACAGAAGTCGAGCCGTAGTTGCCTTAGAACCGTAGAATTCGCTAGAAATCGGGAGCTGTGCTGCTCTGCCGCCCCTATCAGATTATTCGGAGGGAACCAGGGCTATCTTGGAGGCCCGGTATCTCGATGCCGATCTTAAGGAGTCCCTCAGTTTCTGATGACGCATCGTTGAGACTGTCCTTGCTTTTTGGCTTGTCAGCTTTACAGGCAGGGATACGCTCTGGAATGGTTAGGACCCTCATCATGCTCCGCGTCCGCCCGAGCCGCGTTCCCGTTCCCTCTTCGGCGTCCTCTTCATCGCGGGGCGGCGGTGGAGGGTTCTCGCCCTCCTCTGCCTCTGGGGGCGGTCTCTGGGCCCCCGGGCCATCTCGACCCGATCTGGGTCAAAGAGTTGGCCACGAGAGGCCCAGGGAGGTCCCGGGGCCCACTGGGACCGAAATGTGGTCGGTGGGAGCGGACGCCGTCTGCACGCTTGCTGTTGTGCCGCGCGCCCTCGTTTCTCTCTCTCTCTCTCGCTCTCTTTTTCTCTCTCTCTCTCTCTCTCACTCTCTCTCTTTCTCTCTCTTTCTCTCTCTCTCTCTCACTCTCTCTCTCTCTCTCTCTCTCTCTCCACATATATATATATATATATATATATGTTATACATCCCTCCTCTCCTTCTCCTCTCTCTCTCTCTCTCTCTTTCTTTCTTTCTCTCTCTCTCTCTCTATTTCTCCCTGTCTCTGTCCTCACTGCCCAGGGCGCCCTCGCGATTGTACGAGGACCGCGAGAGGCACCGCGATCCTCGCTGCCGAGAGCGTGCCGTTGCTTTCCGTTCTCAGTCGGTGCGAGTGTGTGTTTTGCGTTTGCGTCCGTGTGTTGGGTGCGCAATGTGCGCGTGTGCGTGTTCCGCGGGCGGTTACACACAGTTTGGACATGTGGCCGTGCATGAATCCGCATGCCAAAGCTTTCAAAGTGCGCCGAGACGTGTCACAGGTGGTGCGCTTCATCTACCGCGAGGGTCCCATCACTGCGGTCTGTCGTTGGGGGGGCATCGGGAGGCTTGCTGCAGCATCGCCGAGAGACCATGGTAATTGATGCATGGGGTGTCTTAGGATAGGCCTGGAGAGACACATCAGAGCCTTGAGCTCAGTCTGGCAGGACCAAGCGAGCACCCTAATTGCTTTAAGGTTACTCGCCACCGCTCAGCGGACTTAGCAAGAGTGAGGGATTGGAGCGGATTCCCGACAGTGTCGTTTGCACATCGCGTTGAGAGCATTGGCTTGCAGTTCCTTGAGTGCTATTCCATACGCAGCCCTCGAGTACTGTGTTGAACATGCTCTGGGGTTGAGCACACTACGATGCGTAATCTTCATGGTCGCGGATGTGTTTGGCATCGAGGGCAATAGGAAACGCAGAAATCTTTGAAATCTCATTAAGCGCACCCAGGGTTTGGATGGTATGTATTTGCTTCTGGTCAACCTTTTGGATTTGTTGCACGGAGCTCCTCTTCCACACCTCCACTATCTCTCTTCTGGAGCTCTCGCGATGGATCCCAGGGGGGTCCTAGCGTGCTGGATTCAGCTGCGGGGCTCCCGAAGCCCAAACCTTCAAGTTGAATACCGAAGTCCTTCCTCGCAACGTTATTAGAACAACGTCGGGAAGAGTTACCTTCTGGCGGCACCTTTGCCGTCTTCTTCCGTTGTTTCCTTGACGACTTGGCCTACCCAGGAAAGTTTTCGCACAATATTCAAGGCCGGCGCCAGTCCTCTGGACCGCTCTTCAGAATCGGTAACTTGTCCGTTGGGCGTTGGCTATTTGAGCTCAGGTTGATGTTTTCAGTGGCTCGTTTTATCTTGGGTCGCGAAACCGAGCCAGCCCAAAGCCCAGGGACGCAGTTTGTGGCTCGGGCAGCTCTTCTGACCTTGTTCGCTTTTGCGCACGCGGGATGGGCTGACTGAGCCCAGCGTTGGAGCGCTGAGGGTGCAAAGGAGGCAGATGTCGCCGCAGCGGAGGTGATGAAGGGCTATCCAGGGCAGGGCCGGCGCGATGATCCAGAAACTCGGCTTTCTGTTTTAACAAAATGTCACACACACATGCACTGACAGCTTGCTGCTCGCACCGATGCTGAGCTCCGCGTCGGACGGTGGTGCGCAAATCTCTCAGCGGCAGCACGCAAAAAGCCGTGCGGAGAAACGGGCCGCCGACCGGCTGCGCCGACCGGAACGCATCGGGAACTGGTGAAGCGCGAGGGTACGACCGTGTTGAGGTGGATGCTCTCCAGGGGTATGCAACTGTGTATCAGCCACGCGCAGAGGGGGGTGGGGGGAGGGGGGAGGGCTTCTTAGAAGCACCCCTGCTTCCTAGAAGGCGCGGGCCTTATCTATAGACTATAGATGTAGGGCTGGCGCCTTCTAAGAAGCAGCCTCCTTCTCAGAAGCCCTCCCCCTCCCTCCACCCCCTTGTGCGTGCCGCCAAGTGCAGGTAACTCGTCATAGCCTGGGAGGGGCTCTCGAGCCGACGTTCGTTCGCGCGAGCTCCCTGGCCCGCGCCCAGGCCACCACGACATCGCTTGATTCACCGCCGGATCGCCTACGATACCCCATGCGAAGAATTGCTCTTGCAAAACAGATTTGCTCGAACGAATCAGATCATGATAGTATGTATCAAGAGCATGTACCGTTCCCCGACTACTTGGCTGAGACAGTTCTCCCCTCCGACGTGCGGCTACTGCAACCTTTGTTACCCAAGTAGACGAACTGGTTCTCAAAACGTTCACTGACATCGAGCTGGTGTACACTCCACCACCTCATACGGCCGTTCAAAAAATCCCGTCAGTCAAGGAATCGACGCTTCTGGACATATGTCAGGCCGTTTCGCCTACTGATCTAAGGCACCGGTTCATTTACCCAGTTGGCCCAGTTGAGATTGAAGCGGTCGGGGGTAAGGAGGCGCGCATGCAATTCACGATGAGTTGTGAGTATGCTGGGGCGCTGGGGCTGGCCATTCGATGATCGCGACTGGGCTCTGTGTCGTTGTTATGATATACTGGTAATTGCGTCCTTGCGTCCCGACTGGCGATCCGCATTGCAGGCCAGAGGTTGGCTAGGATTTGACAAGGCCCTGGCTCGAAAAGGCTACAAACACCTGGTTCGGCTCAAACATCCCCAACTTGCAGTCGCAGACAGGACGATCGAAAGAATCGCGGAGTGCAAGTGGCAGAGACGAAGTATGACTTGAAGGCCGCTAAAAAGATCAGCAAGAGGGAACGCAGTCCGTGACAAGGCAAATGCGAATCTTGCCACCAGGCATTGGGTTCCACGTCGACTGGCTCCCTCCCTCCTTTCCCCCTCCTTCCCCAGCGTGCACGCCATCTTGGCCATGTTAAGCCACGCCATGAGCAGACCGTACGTACACACACACACACACACACACACATACGCACACACGCCCCCTCCGACTTTGAGGTGCTTGCACAGGGCTTCTGCACAAGCACTGGCTACATGCCCCTGGCCCAGACAGTTCGCAAATTGTGCTGGCGTGTCGGTATACCCAGCCTTGCGAATACCGTGCTGGGTCGATGTTGTCGGACGAGTCGTCGGAGAGCGTGAGTGCAGAAGAACGCGGCGACACCAGGCACACTTATTAGCGAGGTTGTCTAACAAGTGAGGTAGTATCTGCCGTGTCAGTCTCGAACCAAGTGGTAAAGAATCGTGCATTGTGCTGATATATATAGTCCTTACATATACACACATACATATATATAATATTCATTTCCCTAATCAAATGATAAGAGAATCCCCCCCAGATGGGCGTCACCTAATTCGCCCCCTCCGATAATCTCCGGACGGCCTCCAGACAGCTCCGAGAATGCCCGAAATTACGGCCAAGCCGGTCCGACCGGCCCCAGAGGGCTTCCGAGACGCCCAAAGATCGCTTCAAGATGCCCCAGTTGGTCCCAAGACGGCCCAAGAGGCCTCCAAGACGCCCCAATAGGCCTCCAAGAGGCATCCCCAGAAAGCCCCCGGAGGCAGCCATCATTGATTTGTCAATGATTTTTGAAGGTTTCTCAGGTTCTCGCGTGTGCCTTTCCCGACGCTCCAAGACGGCCACATGGGACCTCCAAGATCGCCACCAGGCGTCCCAAAAAGCTCCCAAAACGGCCCAAGAAGGCCCAAAACGGTCCAAAAGGCTTCCAAAACGGCCCAAGACACCCTCAAGACGGCTCCAAGACATGCTCCGAAGGGGGATCTGACCCGACGTTTCGACCCCTCAGCCCCAAGAGGTCCCCAGGAGCTTGAAGAGGCCCCCAGGAAGCCCCCAAAAGGCCCCAAGAGGCCCCCAAGAGGCCCCGAATAGCCCCCCATGGGGCCCCAAAGCGGCGCCTAACAGGCTTACAATTCATTCAAATCCATGGATTCGCGGGAATTCTTCGCGCTGCCGCTCTTTGCCGACGGACGCACAGAACAAGTACACGCAGCCCTTGAGTTCACCCCGCACGCGGCGTTGGGTCCAGCAGAGCGCTCAGTGCCATAGAAAATATGTAGGCTTCGGTTCTATGGTGGTCTCTTGTGCTGCCTGAATTGAACATGTGGGCTTGGACGCCATCTCCTGGTCGAGCACACGGCGCCGTATCCAGCATAATGTACAAGAACGTCGGCACCCACATGGATGATTTCTTCGTGATGTTCGCTTTGATTGTGTCCCTTACTTTGCCTCGATTGTGCAATATCGGAGACCACCTTGCGTCTCCATGGAGGCCCCACGAGGCACCCGACAGGGCTCTCAACGCCAAGGCCCCCGCAAACCCCATGACGTCAGGAGCTCTGAACGCCAAGGCTCCCAGTACCAGCGACGACGCACACACCTCTGACGTTCCAAGCTTTCGCTGATGTTCCATAGGCGTTGGTTCCAGGGTTCCGCTGATGTCCTGCCTCGCCATGCGCCGACTGGGATCACGGCGGACGACTTCCACCGGGTGGCTCTGCGCCCGTGGACATGCGAATCCTTTACAAAACCCACACCCACGACGGCCCTTCGACGCCGGCCTACCTGCAGAACGCCGGACGCCCCCAACTCCAGGCCCCGGGAAAAAACAGCAGTCGACGTGAACCAAAAATTGCTTCGGCCCGTTGGGTGGATCTTCGCTTCCGGACACGCTCACCCCTCATGAAAACCCACGCCCGGGTTGGCCCCACGACCGCCAGCACGGCCACAAGCACAACCACCAGCGCGACCACCAGCACGACCGCCCACCAGCACCATCCCCAGCGCGACCGCCACCACGACGAGCAGCGCAGCCAACCGCACACCCGCCAGCACGATGTCCAACATGAACACTGGCACGACCACGAGCACGACCGCCGACGCAATTGTCCTCCGCGATCGGCCCTGCAACAACAGCATCCCGATTTTCCAGGAGCCGTCGAACTCGCGACACACACCATATCTACACCCCTATATCCATGAAATTCACAAGCGCACTACACCCTGTCGTCCACGTAGCGCGGCGGGATGCCAGATCTGCGCGCCTGCGCCAAGGACGAGGATGGAGGACAAGATGTCTTGGCGAAGCGAGCCAACAGTATCGTGTGTATATATGTATGCATATATGTAAAGATACCTCACTCAGAGCACAATTCGCATAGCACCTTGAAGCATCCGCGAGCGCCTAGGAACTTGCTCGTCTCACTGCACTTGGTCAAGCTTTGTTTTATGGTCGCGGGTTGCGCGCCAAGGCATGGCGGTCGTGGCGCCACGAGGCTCAGCACCGATCTTGCCGGTCGCTTTTCGCCTGCCCCAACCTTTCCCGCTCGTCGCCCCCCCCGCCCTCACCCTTCACTTCTACCCCGCGAGAGCTTTATATGATTTGAGAGCCAGTAGCGTCGGCTCGGCGCCCATTGGTCGTCAGGGAGGCTTGCCTGGGTCTTCACGAAAGCAATCTTCTGAAATGTCTGGGCGTTAGGGTCAGCGTGTAGCCACAGATGGCCACAGGATCGGCAGCAGCATCGGCGCCGGTATATCCGCGGTCGAACACCGGCATAATATTGCACGGTTCCATTGATTCTTTTTTAATAGGATTTCATATTGGATTCCATCGGCGAATCGAGCTCAATGGTCGTTTTAATCGGGCATCATAACCTTGAACCTTTCCCACGAAGATTTCCTAGAAGGTGCCTCCTAGAGTGGGAACGTCAGATAAGAAACCAGCCTGCCATTAGGTGCCACACGGGCACTCCTTATCACCCGAAGGCACCAGCCACCCACACAAAGAAATCTTGGAGCGCTTCAGCAAGAAAAAACGGACGTCTAATTTGCCCCATGATTTCTCATAGCAATTATCTAAGCGGCCGACCCCAGTGGAATAGACGTCCTGGGCATTAGGTAGGCTATGTTGGAGCTGGAGTGGCTGGGTGTTTGTTTCACACCCGCGAGGGTGTAGGAGGAGGACGAGGAGGAGAAGGAGGAGGAAGAAGAAGAGGAGGAGGAGGAGGAAGAGCGGAGGATGAAAGGAGAGGGGTGGATGGAGGAAGGCAGGACTTGAGCAGCGCAAGGGTTTCGCATGCACCCGCTGCAACCGCCCCCCCCCTCGCCGCAGCCACTTCGGGAGGTGCCCGGAGTCCTCCTGCCACCGTGCGGCCTGAGTGCGGGGTTGTCGACGCTCTTCGGGCTCGCGCACGGCGCGCAGGTGGCGGCGTCCGCGTGCGCGGCCGCCGCCGAGGAGGACGGCCCCCCGCCCGAAGAGGAGAGGCGACAGGGGGACGGGCAGCAGAGACGTTCACGGTTTGGATCATGATCCCATCACCACCACCACTCATCAACATCATCATCACCACCACCATCTTCATCATCATCAGCATCATCAGAAGCATCTGCATCATCATCGTCATCATCGTCGTCATCATCGTCATCATCTCCACTGTCTTGATCGCCATCATTACATCAGCGCTCCGAAAAAATATTCCGATTTGAGAGGCACGGCGCCGCGCGAGTGCAGCGCAAACGCTATGCTGGAAGGGCGCGGCAATGCATGCCCAGTGGACAGGCGAGAGCAGCCGCGCCCCCGCGCGAACCCCGATCCCGCGCGAGGCGCGCTCCCGTTGACAATGGCTCACCCGGGAAACCGTTTCTTGCGCAGGAAGTCCTGAGCGGTCTGCCCATCGGCGGCTCCTTATGAGGAGGCCCAGAACCATTGAGAAATTGTGTTTGATAGGTTTGCCCATGTTCGGTTTCTTCGGAGTGGGCCCGAAGACCTCGAGAACGATGTTTTTGCAAGAAGTCCGAGGCGGTTTGCACATTTTCGGGTCGTTCAACCGGACCCGAATTTTTTGTTGGGCACAAGTCCTATGGGATTTGGCCACTTACAAGTCGGCCGGTAAATTTTCCGGGTCATCTCATGACCGAACCCGAAAATTTTCTTCGAGGAAGTCCTGTGCCGTTTGCTCCTTTTCGTGTCAGCACACCGCTTCCTCGAGAACGACGTTTTTGCAAGGAGTCCTGGGCGGTTTGCGCATTTTCGGGTCGTTCGAACTGGACCCGATTTTTTTGGCGGGCACAAGTCCTATGGGATATGGCCACTTACAGGTCGGCCGGTAAACCTTCCGGGTCATCTCATGACCGAACCCGAAAATTTTCTTCGAGGAAGTCCAATGCCGTTTGCTCTTTTTTCGGGTCAGTACACCGCTTGGGATCAAGAATTTTTAAATTGGGAAGGGGAACCCGATCCCGCGACCCCGGGCGGGGGTTATGCTCTGCCCTTGCATTGTACTGGGCCTTTCCGGCCAAACGGGGCGCTGGGCTGCCCATCGGCGCGCCGACTCTGCCCTCGCGACATCGCCCCCATCCGCCCTCGGGCACCGCGAGTCTCACCTTGCGTCGGGGAGGGACAGAACACCCCCAACAGTGACACGTCGATTCGTGAATTGTCCGTGTTCGGTTCTCGAGAGGGCGCCGCGGCTGTTATTTTCCAGGCTTGCGCCCGCCAGGTTTGGGCCTTACGTCGTTTTCACTAAAGCACGTTTTACTAAAGAGAGGTCTGTCCATCCCCGACTGCGCGCGCCACCCCAGATGGCCGCGGCGAGCACGGTGGCAAAATTGGGGAAGCTTTCGGATCGGCGCAGTATCATCATCAACAACATCAGCATCAACATCATCAGCGTTTTCCGCACCATCATCATCGTTCGCCTCATCATCATCATCATCATCATCATCGCCATCGTCACCATCATAATCATCACCATGGTCCTCATCGTCCGGATCATCATCTTCAGCACCATCGTCATCATCACCATCATCGTCATCATGTTCATCATTTTGTTCGTGGTCCGCTGGCGATTTGGCTCGGGACTGCCAGCGGGGCACAGGTGTTAACCCCGTTGGCGAGTTGGCCCCACCGCAGTGCCGCCGAAGCAGAGATTGATGTGCGGGAACCGCACGTTGTATCGCAGGGACTAGATCATCTCAAGATTGACAAGTATTCCGACTCGCGGCGACTCTCAGTTTGTTCATCAAGTCTTCGTTTGTTTCATTTGGATGTTATACCATTCCGTTGTCTTATTTTGGTGGGAATAGTCACCGAATCCAGCTGCAGGCTGCACCTTCTCCTCCGTGCTGCAGTTGTGGCGTGGCCGTTCTGGGAGGCGCGATTGGGTTGTCTCTGATTGTGTCAATACTATGCGTTTTCGCCCATATCCGTTCATGCCCATCCATACTTCTTTTTCTGTTTATGAGTTTGTACCATGCCGACTGCGGTCAAGTGGCCTCGCCTCGGATCGGCAGCGGGCCCAAGAGGTCAAAAACCCGTTCGCGCTCACCTGGGTCATCCTGGCACCAGCTATATTGATGTGATTGCTTCTTGGATTCGCGTGCGTGTGTCGCAGAAAGACGTTGCCGGCTCGTGCGAAACTACGCCCCTTATCTTACGTCCCATTGTACCTGGTCATTTCGTGAATTCTATCCTTGCGGAGAGTTTGGTCTTTGCCCAGTTGCGAGTTGCCATGCTCTTTCAGCAGGCCCCAAAGTGGGCGCGCCGAGCTCTTTTGGCGACCCCTAGCGAGATAGTGTTTCATATCGTGAATGGCGCTGTTGAGTGGCTCGAGTTCCAGCAGAAACATTTACGCCAGTCGGTGGCATTGGCGCCACTGTCTGGTCTCTCTTTGTCCAAAGCAACACGCAGATTGGCAAAGCGGATACGCTTCGAGCTCGCAGCTGTCCTAATATGATTGAGAGGCGCGTGGAGAATTACAAAGCGTTGTTTGGCTGTCATGCGCACCGTGATTCAGACTTGCCTCGATTTATATTTCTTCGCAATTCAGTTGGCAGTGTTGGTTTTCTTCCAGTTGTTTGGCGTCTTGCGGCGTTAAAGGCGCTTACCATTGAGCGGGCGCTGATCCACATGGCACGCCTTGTTGCAACGGCGCTGACTTCAGACTGCTCCAGAATATCCAGCGGCGCGCGTTCCAACTCAGACCTGAACGCGCTGAACCTCGCGTCCTTCCCTTTCCCCGCTTTCGCGTTTGATCTAGAGACTCTGCATGGGTGGCAACGGTTTTTCGTTATGCCATGTGTAAGAAGACCGCGAAGAAGTCTCCAGGCCCCCCCGAGGTGCGAGGCAATTTCAAGAAGCGATGCTTGTTTCACGTACGTTGTATGGTCGTGTCCATTGGTGTATTCGGCCTTCTCAATACTCTTGACAGTAGCCCTCTCTATCTGAATACGCGACTTGCTTATTGTGCGTCTAGGAATGTTGACAGTACGTCTCCAGATGCTTGGTTCATGCGGCAATGTGCAGAGCGTTGTTTAGACATGGCGGATAAAAATGCGATTCGAGTGCTCGTCTGGATCGCCCACCTGCGTCGGCATCGCCTGCGTTTGCACTTCGCACGTCGATTCGCCGATTGCGCGCGATACGTCGTCCGCCCGTGGAAGCTGCCAGCGGGGCCCTCGGATTCCACAGGTCCAACGCCTACTTCAACGTTTGTGAGACAGCGGTCCTGGAGGCATCGGCTTCCCTCGGGCTCGGCGTCGCATCCGCCGCGCCCTCTACACACGGGGTTCGCGATTTACCTGCCCATCCCTTCAACAGCCGCGGGCCGTTCTGGAAGGTCAGCTTCGCGAGGTTATTCGGAGGCGCGGTGCTCTGAAGTGGGATGATGGGGATTCGACTATGGTTTAGCTGGTTCAACGCTGTGCTATTGGCCCATATCTTGTTCACAGAATGCTGGTTGGTGACAGCTCGTGGCGGTTCCGTCTTAGTCCTCGAAGCTCGCACGCAACTTGGCCCATTTGAGTTTCTCTCGCATCGACGCGGGCGTCAACGCGCCATCCAGCCTCCTTCGCTATTCCCACTCGTGAAGCCGAAGAGTCTCTCTGACAGTGGCATCTGGAAGTGAAGACGACTCGTTCACTCGTGCATGCGGGAGGTCATTGAGATTTCTCCCATTCCCATTACGCGCCCATGGAAAGTTGTCGGACGCGCCGCGCGCGGTGTTCCTCAGATTGCAGGCGCTGGGCATGACATCCTTAATATCAGTGATGCTTGTCGCGCTGCGCGGCGTGAGTGGAAGGAGATGGCAGCCCCTTCCCCTCGCGGCCGTCGTCTGCGTTGCGGCCGACCGCTGCACGGCCGCCCCCAACGCGCAATTGTCGACGTGGACCGGGCCCTCCAGATTGGCCTGAGCCCGAGGCAGGACCCGCTCACGGGCCCGACGTGCCGTTTTGCGGTTGCGGGGGACTTTGTCTTTGAGCTAGCGGGGCTTCGCATTGGCAGGTACACTAGCATGGCCGCCGTTTCGACTCGGTCTGTCCATGAAGAGCGTCTGATGGTCAAGGGTGATCACAGACTGGAGGCCCGAGTTCTCCCATCTGGCATCCGCCGGGTAGGACTTTGAAGTGGTGCCGTTACGTTGACGGCGCTTTTGTCCTCTGGCCCGCGCCATTTCCCTGGGCGCGTGAAATCTCTCGTCGAGAGTGCGTTTACGGAACCAGTACAGGTTGCGTTCCAGTCTTCGGGGGGCCCGACTACGCACGATTCTGGTTACCTCTGTCCAGGCGGCGAAGTCTTCGAGCGGGCCCTCTTGGAATTCCGCCTGCATCCCCGGCCGATGAGTTGAACAGGTAAGAACCAGTAGCGTCTTCGGTTGCATGGGGCCCCAGAGCTTCATCATGGCGCGCAGATCCCTCGGCTCGGCCGCCCACCCCATTCGTCGTCGAGGCTTCGTTCGCCTCTGTCGAGCAAGCAGGCCTCGCGTCGGGCTGCACGTTCGACGAGGGCAATGGATATGTGCTAATGCGCGCAGGAGCTCCTCAAACTTAGCTACCCGAAATTTTTCGTCGCATAGTTCACACATTCTCTTCCGCCGTCGCCGTCTGTGCTCAGTGCTCGTAGGTTGCGGCTGCCACGGGTTCGCAGTGCATCTCGAACTCAGCGCCGACTCTTCTGCGCCATTTGATGCGGCGGTGGCGGCGAAGGTTCTCAACCTCATGGCCGCAGAAATCGCGACCGGGGCCTCGGCCGCGCGGGGGCTCCGACGACCGCGGCGATCGCGGCTGGCGCGACGACCGCCGTCGGGAAGGGGGCCGCGATCGCGACTGCGACTACTCTCGCCATCGCGGCGATTCGGATTCAGAAGAAGTTCGCCGCGCGGGGCGCACCACGGTCAGAAAGAGGCCTCGGTTCAATCGCTTCCAGGAGCTGCGGCAGAGAAAAGGCCGGGACATGGAGATCAGGCGTCGGGCTGGTATTCTGGCGAGTGCGGTCGGGCGTCAGCTCAATCAGGCGTCGGAGACGCGTGCCACGACGGCGGCTGCGTCGAGCACGACGAGCGGCTCGACCTCTGCGGGCGCTGGCCCCTCGGCGCCTCATCCTCCGCAGCCGCCGCCCGCCCCGCCCTCGCCGTCGCCCGCCCAGAATCCTGAGACGCCAGCCAGGAAGGACGAGCCTGAGCCTAGCCTGAAGGTGGGCTCTCCTCGGCCCAGAGGTGCATCGCCTAGAATATGCGGGGTTCGAAGTGCAAGCTTGGCGAGGGCACGTTCGAGGAGATCAACAGTTTCCCCACGAAGCCCTGGATGACGAGCCCCATGGCGGTCAAGCAGCTGAACGAGCTCCCGAAGGCCAAGTACGACTCGTGACAGGGGGGGCCCTCGTGGCAAGCTGGAGCGAATCGAGTGCGTCCAGTTTTCACAAGAAAGCGACTCTGACGATAATGCTTACCGTCGGTGTCGTTTTCATTATTGCGTGATGGCATCCATTTTCCGTTCGTACCACATTCATCATGTCATGTAGATTGTTCCTCTTGGGCTTATCCTACGGTCAGTTTCTCAAGGCGCTCGTCTTGGGATCGGAAGTGCTCTGGTGGCATCCAGTTCGTCAGATGTGGGGGTCAGTTTTTGGGAGTATTTCTGTTGCTCCTGAGATGGCTGCGCCGCATGCTGCATTTCTTCCCCAAGCGTTGCTGCAAGGGCTCCAGCGGCTGACATTTCCTCCGCTTGTGATACCCGTTGCTCGAGGCGGTATCCGTGTTATCCGTGGGTGGGTCAATCATGTAGGTCGCTGTCCAGGTTGTGGTGATGGGTGACGCGAGCTGTTGTGTTACATCTTGTCTGACCCCTTGGATGGTCAGTTCCCGAACATCCATTGGTGGGTCATGATGTTGTTTGTGTTTTGCATGCGTTTTGGCTTCAGATTACCAGCGGGGCAGGGGTGATCAACCCGTTGGCGAGTGGCCCCACCGCAGAGTTGCCGAGGTAACTATTGACGTACGGGAACCGCACGGTCTATCGCAGGGGTTGAATCATCATCATACACCAGCATCATCATTATCATCGTCATCAGAATCGTCATCGCCATCGCCATCATATTCATCATAGTATCAGCATCATCGTCACAGCCATTATTACCATCATCATTATCATCATCAGCAACATCACCATCATACGTTTGATTCCAGCGTTGTTATTCGATGTTGGCCTCTGGGGGCCGTTTCTGGGTCTTGGGGTTATCAAAATGGATCAGGGATGAGAAATTGCTTTTGGGGAAGGAAGGGGGCGGGATTCCGGGGCCGCACGTCAGGGGCAGCGATAGGGGAGGATAGGCATAGGGGGTACGCATCGACCCCCAATCGCCCATTGATCGCCGATAAGGGCCCGATAGGCCCAATCTGCTCAAGAAGGTGTTTTTTCATTATCGCAGGCCTATCGCCGATCTATCAGCGATGTATCGCCGATTCCAGGTCGATGCATCCCCCATATGCCAGTCCCCCCCTTTCGTTGCTGCCCCTCAGCACATCGAAGAAGAAGCACATTGGGAAAAACGGCGGGGGACTGGACGGAGCCCTTATAACATCGACTGTTTGGAGCGTTCGCCAGCCTGCCGGCGAACGCCCAGGTGCTTCTGGCCTTGGCGCCGCGTCGGTGCAAGCAGCAGGCCAGAACGGCAGCACCCATGCTCCGCGACAGGGCCTCCGCTGCGGACCTCGCCGGGCCCCGCGGGCCTCGCGCCTGTGCGGCCCGCGGGGGGTGTTTAGCACACTGCTCGTCGCCCACGGGACTTCGAGCCGCCACCCGCGGCCGCTTCGTGCCCGTGCCTCGTTCGGGCGCACGCCAACACGCGCGCGTTGGCGCCAGATCCGCGGCTCGGGGAAGGCACCCCCGAGACAAGAGACCAGCGCCGCCTGACTCGGCGACGGAGCGTGCAGATCCTGTGCGGAAGCGGGGCCCGTCGCTCCACGCGTCGCCGATCCTTGGTCTGCACTCCGTCCATGTCAGATCGGTCGTTTTGCAGAGCGCTCGCCCAGGCGCACTTGGCCGCGGCACCGTGGCAAGGAAAGCGGCAGGCCAGGATGGCGACTGCCTTCGCCGGGCCCCGCAGGTCTCTCGCAGGCGACCCTGGGGGCGGTGCCGGGCGGGCCGCGCCCCGCCCGCAGGGGCTTTTGCGCCGCCGCCCGCGGCCGTCGTGTGCTCGTGCCGCGCGGCCCCTCCGCACGGGAGTCTGCCGGAGCCCGGGGCCGCCTGCACCGCGCTCGAAGTGCTGGACGCCCTGAGCGCGGTTCCCGCCGTTGCCCCTCCTGCGCGGCCCCCCCCGCCTGGTTGTGCATCGGGTCTCGGCGCAGGAGCAAAAAAAAAACATCGGCCGCGCCCCAGCTGTTGCCGTCCGACGCGCGGTGTCTGCACGTCGCCGCCGGCAAGCCAGTGCGCGCCGCATAAAAGACTCGGGGGCGCCGGACCGGTGCGGTGACCACACCGTGTGGTGAGTCAGTGGGGATTCGGGGTGACCGAACGGTTTCGGGATGTCGGTCGTTCTCCGAGGGTGTCTCGGGCAACAGGTGCCTCGAGGGTCCCAGAGCCGTGCGGCGACGGACTGCGCGATGAGGTCCTGGGAGATCCCGAGGTCGCCGCACGGTCTGTCACCGCACCGTGTTGGGACCGCCAACAGAAACGGAAGCCCGCGGTCAAGAGCGGGCGCGAAGAAGTACCCGGTTGTGCCGCTGCGCACGTTCCACCACCTGCGCTGATGGAAAGCAGCGCAGCGGCAGCGCCGCACCAGACGGCAGCGCGGCGGTTGCATTGTGTTCGCGGCGCCTGCTTGGGGAGGGCCCTGTCAGAGCTACGGGGGTTTGGGCTCCTCCTCGGAAACGCGCTGAGGCCTTCGGGGGCAGTCTCGGGGATCTAGCCGCTGGGAGTCCCTGAGTTCCTGGCGTCGCAATTTAGTCACACCGGGCGTCGTCGCCAAAGGTTCAGGTCACAGGGCTCCCTCGAAGGTCGATCCAGGTCGGAGGAAATGCCGCAGAGAGGTAGGTTCTAGGGATGTGGTCGTGATTGTCCACGATGTTGCATTTACCTTGGATCTCAGTGGGGTCGTGGGCAGTCTTAGGTCACGCCCAGGCTGGAACAGGGGGGTTAGTCGTGTTGTTTTGGTTCGAAAGCGCTGATCTCATGTGTCCTGATCTCTGTACACGGTCAGCTCACCCATCGCCATCACTACCGCTTGCAACAGCGCGGGCTGAAGCGTGGGCGGGCTCTGAGCATCAGCAAGAGCTGTTTGTCAGTGGCAGTGTGGCACACGAAGCGCCGAGCAGCAACAGTTGGGACGCGGCAGAGGTAATTGCGCACCGATACGGATGGAAAAGTAGGAGAGCGTGCGGCATCAACAAGAACACGGAGGTGTACATCTGCAGGCACCAACACGCATACTCTACAGTGGGGGCGCGCATCAAGAAGCCATATGCTTTTCGTCAGGGTATCCTGGGTTTCTTCGCTCCGCGCGCTGCGCGGCGACTTCCCGCGGCCGTTGAAGAAGCTGATGCGTTCAGGGTGTTCCGGGATTCCCCTCGGGTGCACCCCGCGCGCGGGCTTTCAGGGTTGGGTTTCTTGCGAGGGTTTCTTGCGGCCGCGCCCGCACTGCACACTCCGCACGTGCGTGCTTGCTTGGCGGCAGGGAGCGGCTTTGTCAGCATCTAGCGAGGGCCATCACACACGAGTTGCACTGGAAGCGAATTGATACTTGAGTGTCGGTGCGCATCGAGAGGCGAGGCGCCAGCAGGAACTGGCTGCGACAAGATCCATTGGAGTTAACCGTTCGCGCGGAGCGCACAGTTCCAGGCCGAGTTGCGACACACAAAATACGAGAGGGACATGTGTCCGACAATCCTCCTGGCGAAGGGCCCAACCCTACGGCAGGTTCGCGTCGTGTCGACCAGCGGCGACCCCAGCGCGTGCGTTTGAGTTTGAACGTGGTTGAACGCCGCCCGTGGCCCAGAGTCGGCCTGTCGTTGAGCGATCCGGCGTTAATGGAGCGGCCAAGTTTGAACGATCCCCGCGGTTTCAGGAATACGGGCAGACCAAATTTATACTTGCGTGCCCAAGCAGGAACGACTTCAAATTCGCTCCAGGAATCCCCTCCCACAGAAGCAATGGACGACCACGTTCCGGGATTCGGGGAAGAAGCTGGACGGCCTCGCCAGTTAGATGGCGGTGGGCTCCCTGGGAGCTATCTTCGACACCCCACGGGAGCCCCCCGCAGCCCTCGTGCCGCGGCGGGGTGGAGAGCCAACGGCCGGGGCCGACACGGCGCGGACCTGCCGTGCGCAGCTGCCCTGCAGCGCAGGGCGCGTGGCCGCCAGCTCTTCCTGCGCCGCGCGCCGCGGCGCGGCGCGGCGCGGGGCGGGCCGGCGGAGCAGGCGCGCACAGGCCGGGAGCCTCGAGACGGGGGTCGACGCAAACGGGGGCTCGGCTGCTCTGACACGCACGTTTTGAAGCGTAGCACGTGCCGTGTTCAGAACGCCCGTGTGCAAAACGTGCGCGTGCGTTCAGTCCACGTGTTGAGCTCCGTGTCAGTGCGATGCGTGTTGCGTGTTGCGTGTCGGGGCAGCTAAGAACGGGGGTCAGCCAGAGCGCCGGATCTCGCAGGATCCTACAGGGCCAGGGTCGCGTTGGCCCAGGCTTGGGAGCAGGATCCTGCAGGGTCCTGCAGGATCCTTCGCACTGGCCCGGGCTTGGGTGCAAGCTCTTGCAGATCTTGCAGGGCTCCGCAGGGCCTGACTGACCCGGGCCTGGACTGACCCGGGCCAGGAGATCCCCGAAGAGGCACGCTCGAGCCCCCCCGGTGGGGCACGGCCCTGAGCGGCTGCGGCGTGCCGAGATCGGCGCAGGCCCGCCTGCGAAGGCGCCCACTGGCCTTAGGTCGGGCCCGCCCCTCCACAGGAGGAAAATTCAGAAATAGGCAAAAAAAAAAAAAATAGGGGACGATTTCCCGAGTATTTTTGAATATCTTTGGACTACGCTTGATCTTCCTTCCAAAGTCGCCTGGTGGGGCACTGCCCGAGCGACGGTGGCATGACGAGATCGGCGGAGGCCGCAGGCTCCGTTCTCCAGGGGGGACGGGGAGGCACGATGCGCGTGAGGCTACGCTACGCTGCTCCCGACCGGCCCGAAGGCCGTGCCGATCCAGAACTCGGGGGGGAGCGCTTGGCCCGTGCCTCCGGGAAACCCAGGCATCTGTGCGATCGTCGTGCATGGATTGCTGCTCGGGCAGGCAGGAGCGGGAACAGGGGCAGGAGGGGAGCAGGAGGGGAGCAGGAGGGGAGCAGGAGGGGCGCAGCCGGAGCTCTCCCCCCTCGAGGGGTGCGCCACAGCTGGCAGAGGCGCGCGTGCGACCGCGCCGGCTGGGGCCGCAGCAGGAGCCCCCCGTGGGGCACGATCTCTCTCGGACGTGCGCCGAGGTGGGCAGGGGGGCGCACGCGATCGCGCCCGCTGGGGCCGCAGGAGGAGCTCCTCGTGGGGCACGGTCTCTCTGAGGCCGCAGGTGGCGCTCCCTGTGGGGCACGGTCCGCGCGAGGGGCGCGCCGAAGTAAGCGGGAGGGCGCACGCGATCGCAAGAGCGTGTCGACACACGGGCGGGGGAGCACGTGTGAAAGCTCGCATCGATGCCGCAGGTGGATCTCCCAGAGGGGCACTGTCTGCGCGAGGGGCGTGCCAAAAGGGGCGAGGGGGCGCACGCGAAATCTCCCACTGGGTTCGCAGGTGGAGCTCCCTGCGGGGCACGGTCCGCGTGAGGGTCGTTCCGAAGTGAGCGGGGGAGCACATGGATCTTCCCGCTTGGTCCGTAGGCGGCGCTCCCTGTGGGGCACGGTCCGTGTGAGGGCTGCGCCGCGATGCACGTGCGGGAGCGTTGAGAACAGCGCAGAAGGGCTACGACGGGGAGAGGAGGGCGAGGGAGGAGGAGGACGAGGGAAGGTGGGGCGCGACCCTGCGGACTCAAACCGAGGACCCGATTCCACAGGAGTGTTGGAGAGAAGTGACGCGGAGTGCCCACAGATTCGCTTCCAATAGCGACTACCGAGTGGCACCACCGGCGCGGTGCTCGAAGGTGGACGTTTCGGTGGGCAGCCACGCCGGCCCGAGGAGTGTGCCGCGCTGCAGGGCCGCAAGGAGAGCCTGAAGCGAGACCTCGACGCCCTCGAGAGCCAGGCTGGTCCTCGGGAGGGGACCGCAACTTCCTTTCAGGATTAGATGCGCAGGTCTGCCACAGGGCGGGCGTCGAGCGTGAGCAGATGCCTCGCCTCACAGAGAAGATCTCCCTGCCTGGGCTGGGGTAGGGAACCACGAGCCCATGGCGTGTGCCGTGGACGGGTGAAGAATGTGTCGCTTATCGTGCTCACCAGAAGCTGGAGAGATCATGAGTTGATTATTTCGGGGGTGGATCGACCTCCTACCCTGCCGCGCCGATTAGCGAATTGGCCGTTTCGGTTCGCGAGAGGGCGTCGCGGCCGTCATTTTTGCGGGTCCAGGTCCGTTGGTTCCGGTCCTAGGCCGTTTTCACTTCATGGAGGTCTACTACAGGGAGGTTTTGTCCACCGCCGATTATTGACGGTTCTCGCATCCCCACCAGACCACCCAGAAACGATTATCAGGCGAGTTGTCGAGGAGGGCAGTGGAGGGTCAGAGGCGTGGCGTAGGGAGGGGAGCATTTGTCAGACCGAAGCTGAGGTCAGCCCGAGCATGCCCAACTATGGCAACCTGCGGTAGCATCTCGGAGCCATCTTGGGACTACATCCCCAGGCCGAAAGTTTTTTCCTCTTGGACTAAAATACATCCCCAGGCCGAAAGTTTTATCCTCTTGGATTAAAATATGAGAACACCAACGGATCCAACTGGATCCGTTTTCGGGTGTGGGAGAGTTTCGTGGATCCCATTTCTGTGCTGCGTGGATCAAATTTCCTGCGTGTGACAACAACAAAAAAAGAAAACGATGGATCCATTTATTTCCCGGGAATACATATATAATAATAATTAACACCCGGGACCCAGGGAAATAGGATCCGCGGAGCACCGCAAACGAAGCATCATGCCATCCACGGAGCTGTGGATCTGCAGACCAATGCTATGATTCTACGGGGGAGGGGGGTCTTCCCAGGATGAAGAGGGGAAGGATGAGGGAAGAGGCAAGAAGAGGTGGGAGGAGAACAGAGGGGATCGGCGCGTCGCTTCCGACATGTGGGGCTCAAGAGGAAAATCTTTCGGCCTGCGATAGTGGGATTTCGAACTGCGTCTCCCCCGCCAACACTTCGTGCGAAATCCTTCAGTGGGATTTCGAAGTGCGTCCCCTCCGCCAACACTTTGTGCGAAACCCTGCATCCCCAGGCCGAAAGTTTTTTCCTCTTGGACTAAAAATACATTCCCAGGCCGAAAGTTCTGTCCTCTTGGACGAAATATGAGAACACCAACGGATCCAATTGGATCCGTTGTCGGGTGTGGGAGAGTTTCGTGGATCATATTTTTGTGTTGCGCGGATCAAATTTCTTGCGTGTGGAAAAAAACGATGGATCTATTAATTCCCCGGGAATACATATATAATGATACAAAACACCCGGGACCCAGGGGAAATGGGATCCGCGGAGCACCGCAAGCAAAGCATCATGCCATCTACGGAGCTGTGGATCTGCAGACCAATGCTATGATTCTAAGGGGGAGGGGGGTCTTCCCAGGATGAAGAGGGGAAGGATGAGCGAAGAGGCAAGAAGAGGTGGGAGGAGAACAGAGGGGATCGGCGCGTCGCTTCCGACATGTGGGGCTCAAGAGGAAAATCTTTCGCCCTGCGGAAGTGGGATTCCGAACTGCGTCTCCCCCGCCAACACTTCGTGCGAAATCCTTCAGTGGGATTTCGAAGTGCGTCCCCTCCGCCAACACTTCGTGCGAAACCCTGCATGGGATTTCGAACTGCGTCTCCCCCGCCAACACTTCGTGCAAAATCCTTCAGTGGGATTTCGAAGTGCGTCCCCTCCGCCAACACTTTGTGCGAAACCCTGCATCCCCAGGCCGACAGTCTTTTCCTCTTGGACTAAAAATACATCCCCAGGCCGAAAGTGTTGTCCTCTTGGACGAAAAATATGAGAACACCAACGGATCCAATTGGATCCGTTTTCGGGTGTGGGAGAGTTTCGTGGATCTTACTTCTGTGTTGCGCGGATCCAATTTCCTGCGTGTGAGAAAAAGAAGAAGAAGAAAAAAAAAAAAAAAAAACTATGGGTCCATTTATTTCCCGGGCATAAACATATAATAATTATTAACATCCGGGACCCAGGGGAAATGGGATCCGCGGAGCACCGCAAACGAAGCATCATGCCATCCACGGAGCTGTGGATCTGCAGACCAATGTTATGATTCTACGGGGGAGGGGGGCCTTCCCAGGATGAAGAGGGGAAGGATGAGCGAAGAGGCAAGAGGAGGTGGGAGGAGAATAGAGGGGATCGGCGCGTCGCTTCCGACATGTGAGGATCAAGAGGAGAATGTTTCGGCTTGCGGAAGTGGGATTTCGAACTGCGTCTCCCCCGCCAACACTTCGTGCGAAATCCTTCAGTGGGATTTCGAAGTGCGTCCCCTCCGCCAACACGTTGTGCGAAACCCTGCATGGGATTTCGAACTGCGTCTCCCCCGCCAACACTTCGTGCGAAATCCTTCAGTGGGATTTCGAAGTGCGTCCCCTCCGCCAACACTTTGTGCGAAACCCTGCATGGGATTTCGAACTGCGTCTCCCCCGCCAACACTTCGTGCGAAATCCTTCAGTGGGATTTCGAAGTGCGTCCCCTCCGCCAACACTTTGTGCGAAACCCTGCATCCCCAGGCCGAAAGGATTTTTCCTCTTGGACTAAAATACATCCCCAGGCCGAAAGTTGTTTCCTCTTGGATTAAAAATATGAGAACACCAGCAGATCCAATTGGATCCGTTTTCGGGTGTGGGAGAGTTTCGTGGACCCTATGTCTGTGTTGCGCGGATCCAATTTCCTGCGTGTTCCAATATACATATATATACTAAATAAAAGAAAAAAACATGATGGATCCATTTATTTCCCGAGCATAAACATATAATAATTATTAGCATCCGGGGCCCTGGGGAAATGGGATCCGCGGAGCACCGCAAGCGAAGCATCATGCCATCCACGGAGCTGTGGATCTGCACACCAATGCTATGATTCTACGGGAGAGGGGGGTCTTCCCAGGATGAAGAGGGGAAGGATGAGGGAAGAGGCAAGAGGAGGTGGGAGGAGAACAGAGGGGATCGGCGCGTCGCTTCCGACATGTAGGGATCAAGAGGAAAATCTTTCGGCCTGCGGAAGTATTGGGGCCATCGGGGGAGCATTGGGGGCCATCTGGGGAGTCTCTCGGGGACCTGCCAAGCCCTCGCGTCCTGGGTGCCTTCGGCTCAGAAAAAGCAAGCATTCAACTCACGCATTCCCCATAGGATCTAGAAAGCTGTGTTTGGGAGATCCTATTGAGGGCTGTGTGTCCAGATTGACACACCCCGGCAGAGCCGAGGGCTTGTAAGATGAGGAAGGACCACTCTGTGCTGCAGGGTTCAAGCGTTGCGAGCCCATTTGCAAAAAGCTCTCCGCGAGCACATGGGTCCCGACGTCGACGATGATGGCGCCGAGTCCGCCCAGCAACTGAATCAACAGATGACCGCCAGGCACCCCTGCGATGAATCGACAGGGGGCGTCGGATCGAAGACGCCCACGGCGAATCACCGCCGCCCCCTGCCTTCTTGGAAGCGCCTATGTGGCCAAACGTTGAGGCCAGACCTGCCAAGCTATCGGACCATGTGTTCCCCGAATCGGTTTGGAAAGCCTTCGGGGAACACGTAGGCATCTTGAAGGTCATCTTGGCCGTCTGGAGGCCATTTTGACCCTTTCGGGCCTTCTTGGAGGACGTCTTGGAGGGCTCTTGGACCGTCTTGGAGGCCATCTTGAGCGTCTTGGAGACCTCTTGGGCCGTCTTGGGGACCTCTTGGGGCCGTGTCTTGGGCCTCTTGGGCCTCTTGGGCGATTTTTGGGGGCATTTGGGCCGTCTCGGGCCGTCGGAAGGCAGAAAAAAAGCAAATGCCACAATCCTTCAAAAACCTTCGGGAAATCAATGATTTGGGCCTTTTCGGGCCTTCCTGGAAGCCCTCTTGGAGGCCTCTTGGGCCGTCTTAGGGCCATGTTCGGCCGTCTTGGTGGGCTCCTAGTCCGTCTGACGCCGTCGGAAGCCGTTTGGGGGGCCTCTATGGGCCGACTTGGGGCCCTCTTGGAATGCTCCAGGGCCGTCCCGGGGCCCTCTTGGGCCGTTCTGGGGCCATCTTGGAGGCCTTTTGGGCGATCTTTCCGCGATCTTCGGGGGCTCTTGGGCCGTCTCGGGCCGTCGGAAGGCCGAAAAGAAGCAAATGTCAAAATCCGTCAAAAACCTTAGGAAAATCAATGTGTTGGGCCTCTTCTGGCCTTCCTGGAGGCCCTCTTGGGGGCCTCTTGGGTCGTCTTGGGCCAGCTTCGAGCCAACTTCGGCCATCTTGGTGGGTTCCTGGCACGTCTAACGCCGTCGGGAGTCGTCGTTGGGGCCTTTCTGGGTCTTTGCGCGCTACTCGTCATTCATTGCTCCTCATCGTGCCTCCTCTTGCTTCCTCCTCCTCCACCTCCTGCCTCATACTGCCTCTTCTTTCTCCTCGTGTTCCTCCTCCACCTGCCGTCTCCTCTTCCTGCATCCTCCACCTCCTCCTGAGCATCTGCATCATCACCATCACCATCATCATCAGCAGCATCATCAGCAGCAGCATCAGCGTCATCTCCGTCCTCGCCATGCCTCATCCCGCCTCCGCCTCCTCATCCGCGTGGCTCCTCATTATCTCTCCGTCATCCTCATTCGCCTCCTCGTTCTCCTTCCTCCCTCCCTCCCTCCCTCCTCCTCTTTCTCCTCTTCCTTATCAGCATCAGCAGCAGCATCAACATCAGCATCAGCAGCATCATCATCAGCATCATCAGCATCGTCATCGTCATCGTCGTCATCATCATCATCATCATCAACAGCATCACTAATATCATGCCTGCTCCTCCCGCCTCATGCCCCTCTCCGTAATACAAGCATGGTTGGTAGTATTATTCCTCCTCCCCCTGACAAAAGTGACCATGGCTACAGGTTTTGCATGACTTCCTCGAACCAGGCACGCAAGGTGGTAACACTGCAGAGAGGGGCTCCCGCTCGAGACGTCCCCGCGATTCGCTCACACACGAGGCGTCCGCCCCAGACTCCCTCGAGATTCGGCCACCATAAAGCCCCAGAGCGACGCTGCTCACGGGAGTTGCACGACCCCTCCGGATCAGAAGCAGAAGGTGGCGACCCCGCAGGGAAAGGGGTCCTGCCCGAGGCTTCCCAGCAGGGCGCTCACGGACGAGGCTCCCGCTCGAGACTTCCTCGAGATGCGGGCCTCCGGCGCCCGAAGATGGCGACGGCGACGGCTGCAGGTTTGGAACGGATGGGGAGCGCAAGGTCCGGGCCCCGGAGAGCGGAGCTCCCGCTCGAGACTTCCTCGAGGTTCGGGCCTCTGGAGCCCGAAAGCGACGATGGTTGCAGGTCTCGGGTGGCCCCCTCGGAGTCGAAGCGCAGGGTGCGGATCCCGCTGCGAGGGAGTTCCCGCTCGAGACCTCCTCGAGGTGCAGCCCTCGGGAGCCCCAGAGTGGCAATGGTCTCAGGTTTTGCATGCCCCCCCCTCTGATCAGAAACGCAAGGTGGGGACCCCGCAGCGAGGAGCTCCGGCTCGAGACTTCCTTTTATTTAATCGCTTCGCTCATTCCGCCGGCCCATACGGTCTCATGTCTGCCGTTTGCCCGAGGGCCTGGTGTCAATGCGGCGCTTTGGGGGTTCCTGGGGCAGCTTGGGGGACTCCTGGGGCGCTCGGGGGGGCATTTGGGGGGCCTCCTGGGGCCGCTTGGGGGACTCTTGGGGGGCCTCCTGAGGGCCTCGTGGGGGCCTTTTGGGGCCTCTTAGGGGCCTCTTGGGGCCTCGTAGGGGCTTCTTAGGGCCGAGGGCTCGAAATTTTGTTTCGTGTTCCCTCTCTGGGGCCCCTTTGGGGGTGTTCTTGGGGCCCTCTTGGACCGTCTTGGAGGCTTCTTGGGCCGTCTTCGAGCCCTCTTGGGCCATCTTGGGGCCCTCTTGGGGGCCTCTTGGGCCCTCTTGGGGCGATCTTGGGGGCCTCTGGGGCCGTCTTGGGGCGTCGGGAACCGAAAAGGTGGAAGCTCCAAAATCTTTCAAAAACCTAAGGAAAAACAATGAATTTTGCCTCCGGGGGCCCTCTTGGGAGTGCTCTTGGAGGCCTCTTGGGGCGTCTGGGGGCTATCTTGGGCGTCTTGGAGCGATCTTGTGGCATGTCGGACCCCTCGTGTACCATCTTGGGGGCCTCGTGGGGGCCTCTTGGCATTTCTTGGGGCTCTCGGGGACGTCTCGGAGCCCTGTTGGTGCGCTCATGGAGCGCTCCTGGAGCGCTCTGGGGGACTCCTCTCGGGACTCTCTCAGGACCTTGCCGGGGTACTTTTCGTCCGTGGACCCCCAGGGGCCGCCCCGCGCGCGCGAACTAGAGAATTGTTAACCAGTTACTGGAGATCTTAGCACGCCTCTGGCCCGTTGGGCCGGCGAATATCCAGGCTTCGAAAGCCCAAAAGTGCCCATGGCTAGGAGTTTTGCATGACCCCATCGGGTTAAAAACGCCAGGTGGGGGCCCCGTGGAGAGGGGCTCCCCCTCGAGACTTCCGCTCGAGACGCTCACATACTCAGGCCTTATGAGCCCAAGAGTGACGAATTTTACAGGTTTTGCATGACCCCCTCGGATTAGGTGGGGACCCGTAGATATGGGCTCACTTTCGAGACTTCCTCGCAAGTCGCTCTCGGATGAGGAGCTCGATCTAGACGTCCTCAAGGTTCAGCCCGCATGAGCCCCAGAGTGACGATGCTCACAGGCTTGTACGACCCCCACGGATTAGAAACACAAGGTAGTGACCCCGTAGAGAGGTGTTCCCGCTCGAGGAGTCCTCGCAATTCGCTCATTGGCGAGCCTTCCTGTTCGAGACTTCCTTCAGATTCAGACTTCTGGAGCCCACAAGCGTCAATGGTCACATGTTTCGCATGGGCTCCTCGGGTTAGCATCGCAAGGCGGGGACCCAGTAGAGACGGGGTCCCGCCCGAGACGTCCTCGTAATTCGCTTACAGAACTGGCTCCCGCTCTGAACGTCTTCATGATTCAGGCTTCTGGATCCCCAGAGTGACGATGGCCACAGGTTGTGCTTGACCCCGTCGGATTAGAAGTTCAAGGTGGGGAGCTCGCAGCGAGGGTTTCCCGCCCGAGACATTCTTGCAATTCGTTTGTCGTCGAGACTTCCGCTCGAGAGTGCCCTAAGATTCAGGCTTCCTGAGCCCTAGAAAGACGATGGCCGCATGGTTTGTAAGAGCCCCTCGGATAAGAAGCGCAAGGTGGGACCCCCGTACAGAGGGGCTCCCGCCTTGGGCTCCCTCGCAATTTGCTTACGGACGAGGTTTCCGCGAGCGACTTCCTCAGAACTCAGGCTCTGGGCACCCAGAAGTGACAAAGGTTCTGTGTTTTGTGTGGCCCGTCCGTAGCCATTTTGGCTCGAGGGGCGGCGGCGAGAAAACAGAACAAAAAAAAATGGCGGCGCCCCGCCCCCCCGCGGGGCGCTGATGGTGCGGCGCGGCGGCCCCCGCCGCGGCACGCCGGCATGAGCTGGCTCCCCGCCCTGCCGCCGTGCGGCTGCCTGGGCCGCTGCGGCGTCGAGGGGAGCCCGCGCCGCCTCGCCGGCGCGGAGGGCGGCGCGGAGGAGAGCCTGCGGCCATTGGAGCTGGCCGGCGCGCGGGAGGGCGACAGGTGGGATGCGGACATCGCAAGGATGCAGGAGTCGGGGGTGGACAGAACCCCCAACAGTGACACGTCGATTAGTGAATTGTCTGTTTTCGGTTTTCGAGAGGGCGCCGTGGCTGTTATTTTCCAGGCTTGCGCCCGCCAGGTTTGGGCCTCAGGTCGTTTTCACTAAACCACGTTTTGCTAAAGGGGGGTCTGTCCATCCCCGAAGGAGGGGGTCCGGCTGCTGTTCTCGAACGCCTTCAAGGAGGCAGAGGAGATGTTCTTCGCGGGCTACAGCGAGTCCGCTGTCTCGAGGCGGCTCGAGCCTGGAGAGCACGACTTGAGCGCAGAATTCGCTTTCAATTGGGCGCTGGCGTCAATGATACGTGGCATCATCTCCTTGGAGGACAAGCAGTTCGACGAGTGCTTACAGCGCATCCGCATTGCCAGCGCAGCGGCGCAAAGCGCGCGCGACGCAGGCTGGGTTGGGCACAGCATTATCATAGGATGTTGCTTTGCCCTCGAGGGCGTGATCTTGCTGCTGCAGCGCTCGTTCGTGCGCGGCACGGCCTGCCTGGCGCGCTCTTGGTTTTACCTCTGCAAGGCGGAGCGTCACTGCGACGACGGCTGCGGACTCGCGGACGACCCGCTGGAGCGGCGCGAGGTGTCCGTCGTACGCTCCGTCTCGCTCTTCATGTGCGGCGTGGTGGGGCTCGTCGCCTCGCTCCTCCCCGTGTCCGTCGGGGGAGTAGCGCGCTTCCTCGCCGGGGTGCCGGTGGACCGGGAAGTGGCCGTCCGACGCCTGGAGACCTGCTGTCACGAGCGCGGGCTGCTCGCGCCGTGGTCCTGCGCAGTCGCCCTCGCGTACCACGTCGACATCCGGTACTTTCTCGGCGAGGACATCGGGCCCGACGACGTGCGCAGCTGCCACCAAATGCTCGACTGGGCGGTCGCACGACACCCAGGCTCCATGGTCTTCGGCATGCTGCAGGCCAATCTGGCCAGCTTGCAGCACCGCGGCGACGACGCCATGGCCTGCATAGAGCGCTGCGCCGAGCACTTGCCAGAGGCACCTGGCCTGGAGCTCGTCATCCACGCGCAGCACGCGAAGCTGGCCCTGCTGGCCTGCCGGTGGACAGTGGCCGCGCGGCACTTCGAGGAGGCGGCAGGGGTCAACATGCGCAGGCACAGGAGGTCCACCGTGCCCACCTTGTCCTTCGCCGCAGCGCTGTGCGCGCTCCGCGCCGGCGACGAGCAGGTAGCGCAGAGGTGCCTGGAGCGGGTTCGCGAGTACGAGGCCCTCGAGAAGCGGAGCTGGCCGCCATCCGACAGCCACAGCTTCCGCAGGGCGGCCGCCTACCTCGAGCCGGCGGCGTCGCCCGCGGAGCGGGCGCTGGCCCCGCTGCTGGACCTGCTGGAGCTTCTGGAGCTGAAGCTCCACGCGCTCCGGCGCATGCCCGCGGGCGCCCTCCGCGAGATGCTCCAGGAGCTCTCCGCTCCCGAGCGCTGTGGGGCGCAGGGCGCGTCGCCGGTGGACGCTCGGCGGCTGCGGTGCGCGGCGGAGCTGCAGAGGCTGCTGGGCCACGAGCCCGGGGCCGTGCGGCAGCGGCTGGACGCCGCGTCGGCCGCGGCGCGGGCGTGCGGCTGCGGCGCCGGTGCGGAGGAGGTGGCGCGCGACGCCGTCGAGGCACTAGTTCACTACTCGAGGGCCGAGGTGCACCTCTCCCTGGGCGAGGTGGCAGATGCCCGGGCCTGCTGCCAGGGCATGCACCGGGCTGGGCGCCGCGCGGAGCTCTGGATCAGCATCGCCTTCAAGGCTCACAGCCTCGAGCAGCGCGCGCTGCGGCTTGACACCTCCCGGCGTGGCGGGCCCCTCCAGGCGCAAATGGGCGTCGAGGGCGCCATCGCTGCTGGTAGCCCGGTCACGAAGCGTACGGACGCCCCCGCGTTCTGGCTCTGCTGCCGCCGCCGACGTCAGAAAGCCGAGTGACCTGGCGTCCCGGCGCTCTGCGGCTCGCTGCGGGAGCGAACAACAACAACAACAACAACAACAACAACAACATCAACAACAACAACAACAAGAACAAGAACAACAACAACAACAAGAACAAGAACAACAACAACGACAACGACAACGACAACAACAACGACAACAACAAGCAAAAAAACAAACATTATCCCAGTGCGACCCCACCTAGGAGTTGGAGCCCCCATGGAAGCAGCATTGGTAGTAACACTAAAGTTAAGCTCAAGCTAAACTAAAGCTAAGCTAAAGCTAAGTTAAAGCTAAGCTAGAACTTTGTTAAAGCTAAGCTAAAGATAAGCTAACGCTAAGCTAAAGCTAAGCTAAAGCTACGCTTAATCTAAGATAAAGCTAAGGTACAGCTAAGCTAAAGCGAAGGTACAGCTAAGCTAAAGCTAAGCTACATCTAAGCTAAAGCTAAGCTGCAGCTAAGGTAAAGCTAAGCGAAGGCTAAACGAACGTTAAGCTAAAGCTAAACTATAGATAAGATATAGTTAAGCTAAAGCTAAGGTAAAGCTCAGCTAAAGCTTCGCTGAATCTAAGCTAAAGCGAAGGTACAGCTAAGCTAAAGCTAAGCTACATTTAAGCTAAAGCTAAGCTGCAGCTAAGGTAAAGCTAAGCGAAGGCTAAACGAACGTTAAGCTAAAGCTAAACTATAGATAAAATGTAGTTAAGCTAAAGCTAAGGTAAAGCTCAGCTAAAGCTTCGCTGAATCTAAGCTAAAGCGAAGGTAAAGCTAAGCTAAAGCTAAACTACAGCTAAGATAACGCTAAGCAACAGCTAAGCTAAAGCTAAGCTTAAGCTAAATAATATATACTATACTAAGCTATGCTATGCAATACTGTGCTATGTTATGCTGTGCTATGCTGTGCTATGCTACGCTAAGCTAAGCTACATTAGGCTAAGGTAAACTCTGCTAAGCTAAGCTAAGGTAAGCCACGCTAAGCTAAGCTAAGCTAAGCCGAGCTAAGCTAAGCCAAGCTAAGCTAAGACGAGATAAGCTAAGCCAAGCTAAGGGGGCGCTATGCTATGCTAAGCTATGCTATGCAATACTGTGCTATGGTATGCTGTGCTATGCTATGCCATGCTATGCTAAGCTACGCTAAGATAAGCTACATCAAGCTAAGCTAGGCTAAGCTAAGCTAAGCTAAGGTAAGCCAAGCTAAGCTAAGCTAAGCCAAGCTAAGCTAAGCCAAGCTAAGCTAAGACGAGATAAGTTAAGCCAAGGGGAACCGCGGGGCGGGGACTGGGGGAACCGCCCGGGGCGTGTAGCACTGCCCGGCCCCTTTAAGCTAGAGAGTAAGAACCCTTCTAGGCAGATCCTAGGTAGTGAACAACCACAACAACCACAACAACCACAACAACCACAACAACAACAACGACAACGACAACGACAACGACAACAACAACAACAACAACAACAACAACAACAACAACAGCAACAACAGCAACAACAGCAACAGCAACAGCAACAGCAACAACAGCAACAGCAACAGCAACAACAACAAATACTTCCGCGCGCCGCCATGGCGCCGACGGTGCAGCCGCGGCTGGCAGCGACCCTCCTGGCGATGGTGCCTGGGTCACGCTCTTCGTGCAGCCTTCGCACTTCACCCAGCGGGCACAGCATTTTGCTGGTGGCACTACGAAACTTATAGATTGCTTTAAGTCACTTGCGTACCTCGTCGACCCACCTGGGTGGCTCCGTTGTGAATTCCCTTACTTGCAGTACCTAGTCGGCCCACACTTGGACGGCTCTACTACGCGTGCCCTTGCGTTCCGCGCACTGGGCCTCGTCAGCGCCCGTGGATGCACCGACGCCGCGGCCCAGCCGCTGCCACGGCCCCCGCACCGAGGCTGCCCACACCAGATGGAAGCCTTCCGCCTCTGAGTGCCCCCCCCCTCCTCCCTCCGCCTCCGCGGCCGCCCTGTCTGTTTCAGTTTCTTTTGCACTCTGGGCAATTCGCTGTTCGGTAGCCCCGTTTAACCCGACCGCTGGCGCAGGAACCTCTTCTTCGCCGCTGATGAAAATATTTGGCGCGGCCCCCTCGGGTCAGAGACGTGAGGCGGGGACCCCGTAGAGAGCGGCTCCCGTTCAAGACTTCCTCACAGTTCACTCACAGACGAGGCTCCCGCTATAGATGTCATCCAGGTTCGGGCCTCATGAGCCCCAGAGTGGACATCACAGATGCTGGAGACCTGTAGAGGAGGCATCCCGCCTGGGACTGCCCAGCACTGCGCTCACAGACGGGGCTCCCGTTCGAGGCGCCCTCGAGACGCAGGCCTCGCGAGCCCCAGGGTGACGATGGTCACAGGGTGCTGCACCACCCCTTCGGATTAGAAACAGAACGTGGGGACCTCGAAGAGCACGGTTACCGCTCGAGCAGACGATGCTCCCGCTCGAAAGTGTTTTAAGAGTCAAGCCTCTGGACCCCCGAAAGTAGCGATGGTCACAGGTGCTGTATGACCCCCTCGGACTCGAAACACAAAGTGGGGATACCGTAGACAGGGGCTCCCGTTCGAGACGCCCCCGCAATTCAGTCACAGACTCCCAGCCAACAGCGACGAGGATTACAGGTGCTGTGTTGCGTGACCCCCAGGGATTGGAAACTCAAAGCTGGGACCCCTTAGAAAGGGGCTCCCGCTCGACACTTCCCCGCAAGTTGTTTGCAAACGAGGCCCAGCCCTTATTAGAGACTGCCTAAAGATTAAGGCTTCGCAAGTTAAGAGATGACGATGGCCACAGGGTCTGTAGTGCACCCTCGGACCATAGTGGGGGCCCCGTTTAAAAAAAGGGACTTTCGCTCGACGCCTCTTCGCAAAGTCGTTCGCGGACCAGGTTCCCGCTGGATCGGCGGCGAGCGCAGGGGGGAAATGAGAAGGAGGAGGCCTTCTCAGAAGGCTCGGAAGTCATTGGGCCTTTTTGAGAAGTTCTCCAAATAGTCTTGCCATACGAGGAATTCTAATTCAAACCCTACTAATTGGTCCGTTGCCTCCCCCCTAATTCCGATGCCCCCCTAATTCCTATGGCCCCTGACGCACCTGCTGGGCCGCACTGTCCACTTCGGCACAGTACAGTGGACTGGAGTGCGCGCGTGCGGAAAACAGGATCGTCATCAACACCATCATCACCCACTATTTATTTGGAGTCAACGGTGGCTGACATGTTCTAAGCCTTCCCCGAAAACAAACAAACCAAAAATCAGAAGACGCGAGGGCTCCTGAGAAGTCCCGCCGCCTTCTGCGAAGGCATGATCCTTCTCACTTCCCCCCCTCGCTCGCCGCCAGCTGGAGACTGCCTCAAGATTCAGGCTTCTGGAGCACACGAGCGACGAAGGCCACAGGGTTGGTGTGACTTGCTTCGGATCAACATGAAAGGGGAGGCCAAGTACAGAGGGGCTCCCGCGTGAGACTCCTTCAACACTCAGGACCAATAGTCGGCGGCGAGCGAGAGGGGGAAGTGAGAATGACAAAGTTTTCTCAGAAGGCGACGGGGTTTCTCAGAAACCCTCGCGCCTTCGGAGAAGTTTTCTGTGTCTCTGGGGATGGTTTAGAGAACTGTTCAGAAGGCTGGGGGACTTCCGAGCCTTCTGAGAAGGCCCGCCCCTTTTCACTTCCCCCCGCGCTCGCCGCCAAAATGAGCCCAAGAACGACGAGAATTATGCAAAGGTTCTGCATGATCCCCTCGGCTTAGCAACGCGAAGAAGGGACCTCGTAGCGGGGGGCTCCCGCTCGAGATGTCCCCGCAAGTCGTTCACAGGCGAGGCTCCCGCTCGAGAGTGCCTCATGATTCTGGCCTCTGGAGCACAATAGAGACACATGTAACAGGTTGTGCATGACCCCCTTTCGGACTAGACACGCAAGGCAGGGACCCGTAGAGTGGGGTTCCCGCGCGGACTTCTCCGGCTCGAGACGTCCTCAGGATTCAGGCCCCGTGGGCCCCAGAGTGACGATGGTCACAGGTTTACCGTGACCTCTTCGGATTCGAGAGCCGAGGTTGGCACCCCGCAGAGAGGGGATCCCGCCCGAGACGTCCCCGCATTTCGGTCACAATCGAGGCTCAGGCTCGAGACTTCTTCAAGAGTGAGGCCTCAGGAGCCCCAAGGCGACGACGGTTACAGTTGCAAGGCCTCGGCGCGGCGTCCCCGCAATCACCCCCCCCATCCATCTTCGCAGCACCTGTCCCCCTCGCCCTCCTGATGTTCCCTGCGTCCAACTTCTCATTCCGACAGGTGTCCTCATCATGCTGGGGGGATTAATGTTGAGATGGTCGTTTGGAAGATGGGGCGAGCTTTGGGACGACTTATGGGGCGATTGTGACGGATGTCGGGATGACCGTAAAGACGGCGAGCACGGACGTTGAGATGATCGAGGGGACGTCGAAACGATAGCGGGGATGATTTGGATGCAAGTGGATACAACCGAAAGGACGCAGAGGAGGGATGTCGACAAGACCGCGGGAATGGCGGAGACGCGTGTTGGGATGATCGGGGATATTTGGACTGGTGATGAGTCCTACACATAGCAGTTGTGACGTATGAGTACGTAAAGAGACTATGATTCTACAAGTTTGCTCAATCGATTGTTGGTTTTGATTTGCGTTGAGCACGTAGCCAGTGGCTCGAGGGGTGCATTTCCAACATTAGCGCAACTGGCCGCACGCTTCTGAGCCCACGATGTCCTCGGCCGCATTCCTCACCCCCTGCGAGCACCTCAAGCCCCGGGGGGGGCAGCACCCTAGATTCAAACCCTCCCCTGCGGCACAGGCCCGGCAGCGCCCTGCCGCGCTCCTCGTGGGCGAAGCTGGCGCAGCACCCGGCCCCCGGGCTCCTCCCTGGGCCGCGGCTGCGGCGAGGGCGGCGGGCACTGCGGCCGTGGTGGCGGCGGCGGCCGCGGGCAGGCGCGGCGGGCACCGCAGGAGGCTCCAGGTGGCGCGGCGTGCCACCCACATTCGGGGGCGGCCAAGAGGGGGGTGATGATCTAGGCCTCCTAGACGGGGTCAGAGTAGATGGGGTCGGAGGATCGCGCCGCATCGCCGATGCATCGGCGGTGCGGCTCGATGTGGGGCCCAACTTTCTCCACGCCGACGTCGACGGTGCATCGCCGACGTCGCCGGTGCATCGCTGATGAATCGCCGATGCATCGGCGATAAGTCGGCGATGTGGCGCGATCTTTCGACCCCATCTACTCGGACCCCATCTAGGAGGCATAGAGATGACCAGGGGGGTAGATATCATGGCGTGGGCCATGCTATTTCCTCAGATCTCATGGCGCCTCTTCTTGCCTCATGACGTCCTTGGCCCCCGCCCCTGGGCCGCGCACGTGCCGCCGGCCATGATTCGCGCCTCCCCCCCCTCTTGGACGCCCCCCTCTTGGCGGCCCCCGACACGTGCGCTGCACTCCCTGCGGTGCGGGGCAGGCGCCCCCTCCAGGCGAGGTGAGGGAGATCTCGGCGGTGAGGTGCTTCGGCGGCACCCTGAAGCGCTTCGAGCACACCAGCGTTGAGTCGGGCCTGTCCCTCGACAAGAGGAGTATTCAAAAGTAGTCAAAATTACTCGACGCGGAGATCCCCATATGTGCATCTTACAGTGATGGCAAACTTCGGTAGAAGACATTGTCCCTGTCAATATCCTAGCGTCAGCGAATCCACGTGGAAACGAGGCCGAGAGAGACGCCGACGACTACGACGACTTTAAATAGTTGCTTCCTCCTTCCGTCCTCCTCCTCCTCCTCCTCTTCCTCCTCTTCCTCCTCCTCCTCCTCCTCCTCCTCCTCCTCCTCCTCCTCCTCCTCCTCCTCCTCTTCCTTGTCCTCCTCCTCCTCCTCCTCTTTCTCATCCTTTCCCTATGAACACATGTCAGGAAAATTCATCCGTTAAGACGAGAACGGGCCCGTGCAATCCCCCCTGGCGCCCCCCTATGGGAGTGCTAGAACCAGCGCGTCGCTTGAGACATCCTCAGAAACTGATCCGAAAGAGGAGGATGTCAGCACCTAAACAGGCCAACCGCCTGAGACATCCCCCCAATCTGGGCGCGCACGGGCCTGTGATATACTCCCTGGCGTCCCCCCTTGGGAGTGCTGAAACCAGCGCTTCGCTTGAGACATCCTCGAAAACTGTTCCGAAAGAGAAGAATGTTCAGCACCTGAACAGGCAAACCGCTTGAGACATCCCCCCAATGTGGGCGCGAACGGGCCTGTGATATACCGCCTGGCGTCCCCCCTTGGGAGTACTAAAACCAGCGCCTCGCCTGAGACATCCTCGGAAACTGCTATAAAGGCGGAAGATGTCGGGCACCGAAACAGGCAAACCGTTCGAGACTTCCCCGCCTTTTTGGCGCGAACGGACGAGTGCAGTACCTTTGGGCGGCTCGAGGCGAAAGTGAGCGCCTCGCTCGAGACATCCTCCAAATCTGCTCCGAAAGCGGGGGATGTCGGCCGCCAAACCAGGCAAGCCGCTCGAGACATCCCCGCCATTTGGGCGCGAACGGAGGAGTGCAATACCCCTTGGCGGTTCCCCTTTGGGAGCGAAAATGAGCGCCTCGCTCGAGACGTCCTCCAAATCTATTCCGCAAGCGGAGGATGTCGACCACCAAACCAGGCAAACAGCTCGAGACATCCCCTCCATTTTGGCGCGAACGGGCGAATGCAATACCCCCTGGCGGCCCCCCCTTGGATGTGAAAATGAGCGCCTCGCTCGAGACATCCTCCAAATCTGCTCCAAAAGGGGAGGATGTCGGCCACCAAACCAGGCAAATTGTTCGAGACATCCTTGCCATTTTGACGCGAACGGACGAATGCAATACCCCTTGGCGGCCCCCCCTTGGAGGCGAAAGTGAGCGCTTCGCTCGAGACATCCTCCAAATCTGCTCCGAAAGTGGAGGATGTCGGCCACCAAAACATGCAAACCGCTCGAGACATCCCCGCCATTCTGGCGCGAACGGACGAATGCAATACCCCTTGGCGGCCCCCCTTGGGGGCGAAAATGAGCGCCTCACTCGAGACATCCTCCAAATCTGCTCCGAAAGCGGAGGATGTCGGCCAGCAAACCAGGGAAACAGCTCGAGGCATCCCCCGCCATTCTGGCGCAAACGGACGAATGCAATACCCACTGGAGGCTCCCCTTTGGAGGCGAAAGTGAGCGCCTCGTTCGAGACATCCTCCAAATCTGCTCCGAAAGCGGAGGATGTCGGCCGCCAAACCAGACAAACCGCTCTAGACATCCCCGCGTTTTTGGAGTGTCATACACCCTGGCGGCTCTCCCTTGGAGGCGAAAATGAGCGCCTCGCTCGAGACATCCTCCAAATCTGCTCCGAAAGCGGAGGATGTCGGCCACCAAACCTCCGAGAGAGTAGGAGTATGAGTGAGTCTGAATGTGAACTCTGAATAGTATGAGTGTGAAGGGATCTGAGTATGGACGAATTAAGCAGGAGGAGACGAGAATGGGAGGAGGCCTGACTGAGGAGTCGGTGGCGTCAGGGTGATAACAAGAACCCATCTTAGGATATGGGGAGATAGTCTCGGGACGACTTTTGGAGCAGATTTCGACCATATTGGAATACTTTTTGTACTATTTGAAATGTTTCCTCCGAAACCCCCCTGTAGGGGGGGCACGCCCGACCTAACACCAGCGCTGTGCTTGGTGGCATCGCCATGAAGTTTTCGGCTTATCTCCCAGAGGGCAGGACAGAGGGCGAGATCTTCCCTACCATCTACTGGCTGAGCGGCCTCACTTGTACTGACGAGAACTTCTCCCAGAAGGCCGGCGCATTTGAAGCGGCTGCCTCTCTTGGTTTGATTTTGGTGATGCCGGATACTTCGCCTCGCGGCGAAGATGTCCCGGACGAAGAGCCTAAGGCGTACGACTTCGGTTCGGGCGCAGGTTTCTACCTAAATGCTACCACTGATAAGTACAAGCAGCATTACAACATGCTCGATTATGTTACAAGAGAACTCCCCGAGTTGGTCGCCTCCACACTGCCAGTTGCCCCTGGGAAGACTGGAATCATGGGCCACAGCATGGGCGGGCATGGCGCATTGACCATTGCGTTGAAGAACCCAGGCGTCTTCAAGTCCGTCTCCGCCTTCGCGCCCATCGCGAATCCCATGCAGGCACCGTGGGGCAAGAAGGCCTTTCCGTTGTACTTGGGCCTGGATGAAGACTCATGGAAGGAGTACGATTCCGTCGAGCTCATCAAGAAGTACGAAGGCCCGCCTCTGAGAATTCTCGTCGACCAGGGCGAGGCGGACGACTTCTTGACGCAGGGACAGTTGCAACCTGAGGCACTCCGAGCTGCTTGCGACGAGAAGGGCATCGCGCTGACTCTCCGCATGCAGGCCGGCTATGACCATTCTTTTTTCTTCATCTCGACCTTCATCAAGGACCATTTACAGTACCATGCGTCTCACCTCACAGGCATGCTGCGATGGTGCCCAGATGCAGGTACGACACTGACACCCTCGGTTTACGCTGGACCAGCTTCTGAGACCTCGGCCACCGCAGGCAAAGAGATCGAGTGCCTTGCGGCGGTGGCCTTCGAAGCGAAGAAGCCGCTGGAATTGGTGACTGTGAAGGTGGGGCCACCGCAGAAGGGAGAGGTGCGTGTGAAGCACGTGGCCGCAGCGCTATGCCACACCGATGCATACACCCTTGACGGTTGCGACCCCGAGGGCCTCTTTCCGTGCATTCTCGGCCACGAGGCCGCTGGAATCGTGGAAAGCGTGGGAGAAGGGGTCACAGAGTTCAGGCCTGGGGACAAAGTGATCCCTTGCTACCAAGCCTACTGCGGCTGCTGCAAGTTCTGCAAGCGGCCGGACATCAACCTCTGCACCTCGGTGCGCGCTTTCACCGGGAAGGGCGTGATGGCGGCAGATGGCAAGCCCAGGTTCTCTTATGAGGGCAAGCCTATCTACCATTTCATGGGCACCAGCTCCTTCGCCGAGTATAGCGTCTTGCATGAGCAGTCTCTGGCCAAGATCCGTCAAGACGCCCCTTTGGAGAAGATGTGCTTGCTCGGCTGCGGCATCTCCACTGGCTGGGGTGCAGTGTGGAACACGGCGAAGGTCGAACGCGGAGCCACCGCCGCGGTCTTCGGCCTAGGCGCCGTAGGCCTCAGTGTGGTTGAGGGCTTGGTGAAGGCCGGCGCCTCGAAGATTATCCGGCTGCCTGTGGCTAACCCCCGCTGACCGCGCCAGGGCTGTAGCGCGGCGACGTGAAGGAGGCTGAGCTAAAGACGCACGTTGAAGCTTCTGTGGCCTCGTCGATTGCCTCTCGGGAGCCGTGCAGGTCCGTTCGGGAGGGGTTGGGGTGGTCTGCAGGGGGGCTTCTTGGAGGCCTCGGCCTCTGGTGCCTGGGGCCTCTCGGGGGCGTTTTGGGGGCCTCTGGGGCCTCTTAGGGACGCCTTGGGGCCATGTTGGGGTAATCCTGTAGGAAAAGGCTGTCAAGGCCAGCTCGGATTCCCCCTCTTGAGCCCCTCTGGAGCCCCTCTGGAGGCCTTCTAGGGGGCCTCTCAGGTATTCTTTGGTGCATCTTGGACCGTCTCGGGGTCCCCTTGGGCCGTCTTGAGGGCCCCCTTGGGCTGTCTTGAAACCCTCCTGGGCCATCTTGGGGACCTTTTGGGTCGTCTTGGGCCTTCAGAGGCCGGAAAGGGCTAGTACATTGAAATCTGTTGAAACACTCCAGGAAGCATTGTTTTCTATGCTCGAGGTCCTGTTGAAGCCCTCTTGGGTCGTCTTGAGACCATATTGATATTGGGGCCCTCTTGGAGCGTCTGGAGGCCTTCTTGGGCAATCGTGGGTCCGCCTTGGAGGCCATCTGGCCTTCTTGGGGCCAGATTGTGACTGTCTTGGAACGGTTTTTGGTCGTTTGGGCTGCCTTGGCGTGGTCTTGTTTATTGTGTTGGTTACTTGTTGTTGTGTTTTTAGCTGGTTGGGCCGTTTTGGGTTGCTGAACCCCCCTCGGGCGGTCTTTGCAGCCACTTGCGTTTTTTGTTTAAGTTGAAATGGAAAATCGCCCAAAATCGGCTCCAGAGAGGGGTCGAATCTTCTAAGAACGCGTGCGACTCTGGCATGAAGTCAGCCCTAGAACACACTAAAGGAACCTTACCAGACAGCAGAGAAGCATTCTAGCCGGCCCTGCGTGCACACGGGCACGGCTGCGGATTGCTGTGGATATTTTACCTTCAAAGTTGGAACTTGCCAAGTCTTGGGGCGCCACGGACACCATCAACCCGAGGGACCTCCCAGAGGGCACCTCGGTGCAGTCCAAGATCGTCTCCATGACCGACTTCGGCGTGGACTATTCTTTTGATTGTACAGGCAGCGTGGTGGTTATGCGTCAGGCGCTCGAGAGTGCTGCTCGCGGTTGGGGCGTTTCTGTGGTCATCGGCGTCGCAGAGGCTGGCAAGGAGATCTCCACAAGGCCCTTTCAGCTTGTCACTGGTCGGACCTGGAAGGGCAATGCTTTTGGAGGCTGGAAGTCCAAGCCACAGGTTCCAATCCTTGTGGACCTCTGCATGGGTGGTGAGTTGAAGGTAGAGGACTACATCACCCACACCATGGATTTCAAGGAGATTAACGATGCATTTGAGCTCCTGCACAAGGGAGAGTGCCTTCGCTGCGTATTGAAGTTCTGATAGATGCTTAGTTGTAGAGCATTCATTTGCAATTCTGTTCAAAAACGATGAGCTCAAAAGGTTTGGACACAGTCATCACCAAACCTATGAGCCTTATAGTGTTTTGCTGGCAACTTGAAGCGATCATTATTCAAAGCGAGTGTCCTTCGGATAACTTGATACGAGCCAACTTGAAGAAATAATGCACAATTCATTCAATATTTCGAAGATATCGAATGGCCTTGTGCCCACCCCGCCACCGCGCCTGGTTCGTAGGCGAGAGGCTTTTTGGATGCCAGTGGGGTTTCTTGGGAGGCCTATCGGAAGCCTCTTTGAGGTGGTTTGGGGGTGTCTTAGGGATTGTCGGAGGTTTGGGGGGTACCTTCAGGCTCCTCGGGGGCCTCTTGGGGGCCTGCTGGCGGTCTCAGGGGTTATCTTGGGGCCGAGGGCTCGAAGTGTGAGTTCGTGGTCCCCCTCTTGGATCTATCTTGGGGCCTTCCTGGTGGCCTCTTGAGCAATCGTGGCGCCCTCTCGAACCGCCTTGGGGCCCTCTTGGCCGCCTTCTGGGCCGTCTTGGGGTGACCCTGGTGCGCGCCTTGGGGCCGTCTTGGAGCCCTTGGAGGCCCGAAATGGCGGAAAGGGTAAAATCGTCCATGGACCCCAGGGGGGGGGGGGGAAACAAAAAAAAACAAGATAAATAATAATAATAATAATAATAATAATAAGATGCTGGCCTCTCTGAGCCCTCTTGCGGGGCCTCTTGGACCGCCTGCGGGCCACATCTTGCTCGTCTGAGGGAAGCTTTTCTCGGCCGTCCTGGGAGCTTCCTGGGGCCATCCCGGCCCATCGTTGCGCCGTCTCTGGGAAAAAGTCTCGGGAGAACACGCGGCACACACCCAAGAAATGTGGCATTGTGGGCCCAGGCCCCAGAATATGATTCTATGTTCAGGACTGGGGGCGAAGAGCTCTGGGGACTTCAGATGACTTCAGGAAACTCCAACTCGTGCCCCGGGATACGGTGTCTGATTTTGCCGTACAGCGAGATCGTTGACCGAGGTCCGAGTTCTTTCTAACGAAGGAGTCGTTGTACTTGACCGTGTTTTACCTGAACGCATCGTGTTTTGACATTGTTAGGGTGATTGTGCATATGTCTATACAGGGTGGGTAGGCCTACTTGACCTTATACTTATATATATATACATACATACATATCAAAATGATTCGTGCAAAGCTGTTTCGTATCAATGGTGTTTTGATACTATCATGCATGTATTGTTTTGATGTTGCCTTGATAACCCGCCCAAATTCGCTTCCCTGAAAATGGGCTCCCTGGGCAAACATACTTGCATATGAATTGATGACCTTCGTATACGTACACGTTACTTTTTCAGTAAAGCAGGCGATTATATCGCATGCACGTTGCGCCTTAGATATGGCACGGGTTTGGCTTCAGTTATATGACGGCTGACATCGGGAGCGCTTCGAGCCTTGAATTGGTAAACAAGACACACAATCGCTTGAGGGATTGCGGAGACCATCGGGGGATGTTTGGAGGATGTCCGAGGGATGGTTATGAGGATTGCGGGGATGGTTGCGAGGACGGCGAGGGGGATGCGGATGGCTAGGAGGGAGTGCGAAGGACGACGCGAAGAATGTTGCAAGGTGGCTGGACTTAGTACGGAGTGGTCGCAAAGTGGCTCCAAAGTGGTCCCAAAATGGCCCTAAAGTGGACCCGAGGTGGCCCCAAGGGTCTGACACAGGAGGGTTGGGAGGATGATGGTGAGGGAGATGCTGATGATGGATGATGACGCTAACGATGATAATGGTGATGATGATGACGATGACGATGAGGACGGCAGGTGCGGAGGACGGAGGCAGGGATGATCTGAGGGGGAGGTGGCAGCGGAAGTGGGAAGGACGCGGGGCGTTGCGGATTCAAAACGAGGACCCAACACCACAGGATGGTTGGAAGCAAGACGAGACGAGACAAGACAGGCCACGACAATTTGTCAGTCGGCCCAAGATGTCCCGAAGACGGCCCCAAGACAGAGTCGGAGGTTGCCAAGACGCTTCAATACGGTCCCCAGCGGACTCCCACCAGGACCCCAAGGGCAAGATTGATTAATGTTATTTGGGTATGTTAATCTAATTTTAACACAGTTACTTTCTTGGCTTCCAGGGCGTCCAAGACGGCCCGAGAGGCCCCCAAAGCGCCCCGAGACGGCCCAAGAGAACCTCAAGACGGCCCAACAGGGCCCCTCGACGGCCTCCTCAATTTCCAAGACGGCCCTAGAAGGCCCCATGACGGTTTCGAGCTCCAGGAACCCCCAGGAAATTTGGAGCGAGAGCGTGATTCTTGAGTGTTGGGGGCGCGGTTGTTTAATGAATTGCAAGGAAGTGCCATGCGAGAGCGCAATTCCTGCATAAACTGTGAGAACTCCCTCGCGAGAGCGAGATATTATCTTGGGTTTGGAAGTCTCCCGCGTGAGCAGCCGCTGCTGTTGCTGTTGTGCTTCGGAAGCCAGCGGCCCAGTGTGAGGCCCAAGATCCTCCCTTGAGAACACCCGGTGCGAGCCTCTCGAGGGGTACTTCGATTGAAGAACACAGATCATCAGTTTAAGATTGCTTCGTTCCGAAACGCGCGCGCGTCATTCGACATGTCTGTCACGAGCCCTCGATGCCCTCCCTGTTCGTCTTTAATCGTACCCCCTTCCGGGGTAGATGTAGCCCTTTTTCTGCCGTGCGCAGCTGGCGCGGCGCTCGCAGCAGCAACGGGAGAGAGGTAGGGAAAAGAAGGAGGAGAGCGATGAAGGAGGAGTGGGGGAAGGGAGGGATGAGGGCAGGGGGCAGAGGCGAGGGAGGAGGAGGGTTGAGAACGAGGGAGATCAGCGGGAGGATGGTAGGAGGGGAGCGGGAAAGCCAGCGGCAGAACCAGACGGGCGGGTCGGGCGGCGGACCTTGACGGGGCGGGTCGGGCGCACGGGGACTTCCAGCTGGCGGGCGAGCTTCCAAGCGAGCGAACGGGCAGGCGGCAGGCCGTAGCAGGCGGATCGGGCGGACGAATTTGGACGGTCGCATCGTGCGGGCGGGTCACTGAAACGTGAGCCCCGGATGAACTGCAGGGAACTCTCACGCGAAAGAGTCGCTCTTGTGCAAGCCGCCAAGTTCGTTGTGAGGAGTCCAGCGCGAGAGCGCGATTCTTGAATAGATCGACTGGAAGTCTCGAGCGGGAACGGGGTCCTGCATAAGTTGCGATGAAGTGTTAGGCGGGAGCCATTGTTGTTGTCAAGTTGAAGCCAGGGGTATGGTTTGAACCCGAAGGTTTGCTTCTTCACGAAACGAAGTGCGAGCCCCTGGGGGGCCCTTCATCTGAAGAAACAGAATGCGCACCGGAAGTGATCAGCGATGATTGCTGTTCCGAAATGGAAACTCAACAACAACAACAACAACAACAACAACAACAACAACAACAAGAACAACGACAACAACAACAACAACAACAACGACAACAACAACAACAACAACAACAACTACTACAACAACAGCAACAACAGCAGCAGCAGCAACAACGACAACTTCGTTACCATCATCAGCCACAACAACAACAACAACCACCACAACAACAACAATGTTAGTATTGTGCGTGTCGTGCGAGATGAGTATCCCAAGCCCTCGATACCCGTCATCTTCGGCTTCGACCATGCCCCCCGTGGGGCCAGATCGCCCTCACCTGCCGCGTGTAGTTGGCGCAACCCCTGAGCCAGGGGAGGGAAGGGAGGAGGGAAGAGACAAGGGGGAAGGGAGGGAAGGGAGGGAAGGGAGAAGGGAGAAGGGAGGGAAGGGAGGAGGAAGGGAAGGGAGACGAGAAGGGAGGAGGGAGAAGGGAGGAGGGAGAAGGGAGACGAGAAGAGAGGAGGGAAGGGAGAAGGGAGGGAAGGGAGGAGGGAAGGGGGAAGGAGAAGGATGGAGCACGAGAGAGGTCTCCAGTAGGGGAGTTAGGAGCAGGAGCATATAAGCGGCAAAACCAGGCGGGCGGGTCGGGCTGGCTCTGGCGTGCAGGTCGGGCCTGCGGGCCCTGACGGCCAGGTCGAGCGGGCGTATCACTGAAGCGTCAATCCAACAGGAATCGCAAGGAAGTCGCGAGCGACGGCGCGACTCCCAGGCGGATCGCCCGAGGATCGAGAGCGAGGGCGCGACTCCGGAGCGTCGGGGGCACGGCGCCGCAGCGAGGTGCGAGGAAGTGCCGCGCGAGAGCGCGGCTCCTGGATAGATCTTCCGGGAGCCCCGCGCGAGGGCGCGGCTGTGGAATGCAACGCGGGGCAGCATCGGGCGGGAGCCGTGGCTGCTGCTGCAGCTGGGAGCCCGGCAGCGCACGCGGAGGCCCAAGGTTCTGTTCACAGGGGACCAGGTGCGACGAGCCCCTGGAGGAGCGCTTTCGCCGAAAAGCGCCATGGGCACCCCGAGGGAGGATCTACCGCTAGTATGATTTAGAAACTCAAACAATAGAACACAAATTCAAACTTAGAAATTCAAATTTAGTATTACTTTGAATTCTACTTATTGCTTAGAAATGAGAACTCAACAGCAATAACAACACAGATGATGCTGGAGAAAAACCCAAATCCGAATCTCTTTAGGGCTATAGGGTTCTGGGGCTATAGCTCAACAGGGCTATGGGGCTAAAGGGCTATAGGGACATAGGGCTATAGGGCTGTTGGGCTAGAAGGCTATGGGGCTCTGGGGCTATAGGGCTAGGGCCAGAGGGTTATAGGTCTGTAGGGCTAGAGGGCTATATGACCATAGGACTATAGGACTATAGGCGTATAAGGCTATAGGGCTGTAGGGCTCTGAGGCTATCGGGCTATAAGGCTATGGGGCTATCGTGCTATAGTGCTATGGGTCCATAGGGCTATAGGGATATAGGGCTATAGGGCTGTAGGGCTGTAGGGATACAGGGCTATAGGGCTGTAGGGCTGTAAGGCTATAAGGCTATAGGGCTACTGGACTGTAGGGCTATGGGGCTATAGGGCTACAGAGCTATGGGGCTAACGGACTATAGGGCTATAGGGCGATGGGGCCATATAAGGCACCCGGGCACCCAGGCACCCAGGCACCCGGGCGGGCCGCGGAAATCGGTGGCAAGTTTCACCGGACCATATGACACCAGAGATAAACCCACTCATAATATTTTTAGGCCTATAGGGCTCCATAGCGATGGGACCATAGGGCCACAGGGCTGTAGGGCTATGGGGCTCTGGGGCTATAGGGCTATAGGGCTACAGGGCCGTAGGGCTATAGGCTATAGGTCTATAGTGGTTTGGGGCTATAAGGCTATTGGGCTATACGGCTATAGGCATATAGAGCTATAGGGCTATAGGGCCATAAGGTTATAAGGCTATAGCGCGGTTGGGCTACAGGTCTGCAGGGCTATGGGGCTATCGGGTTGTAAAGCTATGGGGTTATAGGGCTATAGGGCTATGGGGCTATAGAGCTATAGGGCTCCAGGGCGATAGGGCTATAAGACTATAAGGCTATAGGGCTATTGGGCGATAGGGCTATAGGGCTATAGGGATATAGGGCTATATGGTTGTAGGGCTATAGAGCTATAGGGCGATAGCGCGATAGGACTATAGGGCTATTGGGCTATTGGGCTATAGGGTTATTAGGCTATAGGGCTATAGGGTTATAGAGCTATAGGGCTGCAGGTCTATAGGGCTATAGGGCTATAAGGCACCTGGCCACCTGGGCACCCGGGCACCCGGGCACCGGGGCACCCGGGCATCCTGGCGGGCCGCGGAAAGCGGTGGCAATCTTCACCTAATCATATGTATCCGCTAGGACCCCTACAGAGGCAAGCTCTGATTGGGGAACAACTTCTCCCTGCCCCGAGGTCAGTTTTTAGGGTGGGCCGGGCGTTTCGCCTGAGAGTTCTTCACCGTTTACGATTCTGAATTTGAAAGATTGGCAGCAGTTTCACATATGGAGAGCGGGTGGTTTTCAAAATGTGGCTCTCGTTTTTGCGCCGCGCACCTTCGCTCTAAATAAGCCTCTGGGGCTATAGGGCTAGAGGACCGGAGGGCTACAGGGCTATAGGGATATATGGTTATGGGGCCACAGGGCTACAGGCATATAGAGCTACAGGGCTATAAGGATGAAACACTAAAGAGCTATAGGACTATAGGGCTGCTTGGCTATAGGGCTATGAGGCTATAGGGCTATTTGGCTATAGGGATATAGGGCTATAGGGCTGTAGTGCTATAGAGCTATAGGGCTCCAGGGCGATAGGACTATAGGGCTATAAGACTATAAGGCTATAGGGCTATAGGGCTATTGGGCTGTAGGCCTACCGGGCGGGCCGCAGAAATCGATGGCAAAGCTCACCTAACCATATGAATCCGCTAGGACCCCTACAGAGGCAAGCTGTGATAGGGGAATAAATCTGCCAGGACCCCTACAGAGACAAGCTCTGGTTGGGGAACAAACAGACAAAACAACCACACACTTCTAAGTCAGAGGCGCAGAGGGTGCCCAAGCGCTGGCAGCAGATGGAAGTGCGAATTGCGATCGAGCATCATCGAAGGCCATGTACGAAGTACCGTATACTGAAAATGCAGCAATGGGTGGCATGAAAAATGAACTTTAACTCCAAACGGACTGTGCAGCAGGCAGAAAACCGAGGACGCTACTCAACTCGAAGTAAACTGAAGCGCAAACAGTCTGATGCGAATTGGCGGCCACTGAATCACCGAAGAGCGGTGTTAGACAGTGAAGCGCAACAAAACCCGTAACAGCTGCCACACCAGCCTATAGGTGTGATAAGACGCTGACCCAGCACGGCCCGACAAAGCAGACTGGTAGGGTGTGAACCTACGAACCGACATCACAAGCAGACTCGATAATGGACAGAATGTTGGACCTACATGCAGCAACACCACAACAGCGTAACCCGAAGAGGAAACGCGTAGACGATCACACGAACGCACACAACACAACACAGCACAGCACAACACAACACAACACAACAACAGTTTGGGAAATTGTTTCAGAAAAGGATTCGCCTTCAAGGCTCGAGAGGATGATTTTCCTTATTCGGCAGAGCCCAGCAGAAGTTGGCGGAATGCTGGCGGAAGAAACAAATATTTCCCAGGGGATGCCAACGTTTTAATTTTGAGGGGTTCCCAAAGTCGGCCAAACGCGGTTTACGGGAACCGAGTGTTGGAGAGAAAAGACGAGGGAGGAAGAGCTTGTGGCCGCAGCTCGTGGCTGGCAGCTGCGGAGCTGAATTCCTCGAGCGCCTCCTCTCTGGCATGGCAAGCCGAGGCATGCCTCGAGCGCGGCACGGGAATTCTACATTCCAGAGCTGTCGAGCACGAGCGGCAGGCAGAGGGAGAGAGGGCAGAGATTCGAGAGGGAAGCGGGGCCCGCGCACGACTTCGCGGGCGCCCTCAGCGCGGGCCACTGAGTGCTGCCCGCCGCCAGGGGCCTTGCATCGGCCAGCGACCTGCGCGGTCGTGAGGAATCGCCCCGCGCGGTGTCAGAGACCAGTGGCGACGCCATCGCGGCGCGAGCCGGAACGACCTGCGCCGTCGTGGAGCATCGATCCGTGCGGTGCTGGAGACCAGCGGCGACGGCATCGTGGCGCGAGCCTGCCGCATCCGGCGAGGGGCTGCCCGAGCTTCCGGGGCGCGAGGGGTCGCGGCGCGGCGGCGCGCTGTCCTCCCTGGCGGCCACGCGCCGCTCCGGGGAGCCTCCTCCCCGCGCCTCGCCGCGCGAGCCGCCTGCGAGCACAGGTGGCGGCCGAGGAGGCGCGGCTGCTCGAGGAGTTCGCGGCGGTCACGGGGCCCGCCGATGAGATGCAGCAGGGAGGCGATGGTCGGCACTGACGAAATGGGTACGGACAGAACGGGTGCAATGCCCAACAGCAGTTCCTGCTCCTCTTGAGCAGGAGTCGCTGTCCACGCCGCCGCGGCCTGTGCCCGTTCGAGACAGAAGGCCGCCTGCCCAACAGCGGCCGCTGTTGGTCTGGGACAACATGTGTTGTTGGGCACCGTACCCATGTTTCCCGTACCTATGTCGGGCGTCCACAGATGGGGCCTGGACGTTTCTCGCCCACTTCGGGCTCGTGGGGCCGAGCCTCGAGAGACGATGCGGGATGAGAAGATGGGCCCGGGGGAAGGCCCCGAGGTCCAAGGCCCGCTTCCTTGCAGGCTCCGCTGCCGTCGGGCCAGACGCAGGAGGAGCGAGAATCAGGTGCAGGGGAACGCGAGGCAGCCGAGCGAGGAGCGGGAGGAGGAGGAGGAGGAGCATCGGACTGTGGCACGGAGGTGACACTCGTACAGTGCCGTTTTTAATACATGCTCCACGTGCGGATCATGTGTTGAAAATGCATGGATGTTGTATTAAAACCAACGATGAGTTCATGTACAAATTTACTCATACAGCAATCATGTATTAAAATCCTATACTGATTAAAATCTTATGTATTCAAAACTGCCCTGTAGTTTCGTTCACCACTGGCGCGAGGTTCCCTATTCATTAAGAACCCCAGCCACCAGCTGTGCATCGGTTAGTTAGGAGCTCCTGATAAGTGCGTCCTGGCGGTGCCAAAGAGAGTACCCCCAACCGCGAGTACCTAAGGAGGAATCCGAGCGAAGACGCGAGTAGTTCGTGTAGCATGATGCCTGGACGTGCTGCTTAATGGATGCAAAGATCGCTTTAGTGTCATAGCTTAGCTAGTCGTTGCTCACGTACGCTGCTGAGCTATAAACGAATCGAATGCACGCAGCGTTCGCCGCACAGCCGGCAGAGGCAAGAAAATGGCATACAGCATGTGTTCGGTTTGGCGAGTTGACAGTTTGGTGAGCGGCAAGTTGGAGGACGTGCGGTCTGCATTGAGCTATCGTGACACCTGTCGCGCTACACCATGATTTGCTTCGTCTTGCGAATCGCCGGGACATTACAGTAAAGACGAGGGTGGTGCAGCATCCCGCGTTGCCATGTCCGGACAGAGGCGACGTGCTAGACGTCTGAGGTATGAACGCTTGGGGCATTGCCCAAACAGCACTTGAGACTCTACTTCAATGCAGTCGCAAAGTCATAGGGTAAGTCCAACGTCAAGCCCACGGTCGTACGGTCTCTACGTCACCGTACCAGCTCACGGCTTCCAGATGAGCGTTCATTCAATTTTGTTGGTCTGTGAGGGTACCGGTCACAGTAGCCGCGCCGTGGTGACGCAGCGTTTGTTCAGCAATTCTGTCATAGACATTTCATGGATCCCATGCTAAGCAGTCACACTTGTTAGAGCGCTTGGTTGCACATTCGGAGCTTCGGCTTTGCTAGAGCTATTGTCTTGTGTACAAATTGGGGCTCACATGCCTGGATGTGTCATCATTTCATCCTCCGCTACCGACTCGACTTGGCGACGCTTCGCCTTCCGGTTTGTTGCCCAAGCTTTATGGCATTTGTTGAATATTGCGCACGCGATTCAGCCAGAGCTTGCTTCGGTCGGGGCGAGATGGAAGGAGGGAGCGACAAGCCCGAGGTCCTGAACGCCCAGAAGCGGCGGTGTCGCCGGCTGTGGGAAGCTGGCCGTGGTGGATTGGCGATCGGCGGCGCAGGCACGTCGCGCGTTTCGCGCCGCTAATGCCTTCCTCCTGACCCGCATTGAACTTTCAGCCGAGCCCCTCCCTGGCAGCTGGGGCCCACATGATGCGGTGAACACGCCGTGCGGTAAGTCAGTGGGGATTCGGGGGAAGAATTAATATTTCACACAAAACTGCGTTGGCGCTTCGCGCCACGCACCTTGGTTCTTGAAGTTTGGCAGGCAGGCAGAAGTCGCGGCGGAAGGGCAGGAAGGTAAAGCATACAAAATGTTGATAATTCCTCGTTGTCTTGTCCGGTTCGTCCTCATGATAAGGCCAGTCGTTATTTTTCTCTAATGTATCCTCTTCCCCTTCTTCGTTCTGAGGTCCACGAAGGGAGTGGTGACCGCCCCCTAGTTGCGATTCCCCTTGGCATTGCCCGATCCTCCCACTCCCTCCTCCTCCTCCTCTTCCTTCTCCTCCTCCTCCTCCCTCCTCCTCTTCCTCCTCCTTCTCCTCCTCATGCTCCTCATCCTCCTCATCCTCCTCGAGGCCTCACCTTATCCACGGCGCAAGCCCCACCACCACCACCACCACCTCCTCCTCCTCATCATCATGATCCATCATCATCATCATACTCACCACCATCACCACCATCACCATCATCATCATCATCATCATCATCATCATCATCATCCTCATCCTCATCCTCATCCTCATCCTCATCCTCATCCTCATCCTCCTCCGCCTCCTCCTCCTCCTCCTCGTCTTCCTCCTCCTACCCACGTGCCTGGAGGGAACGTCGCGAAATTGGGATTCGGACATATTTGGTGGAAATGCTGGACGAGGACGCCACTGCGGGGTCGTACGTCAAAGGCCTCTTCGATGTGTTTGGGTCTGTGGGGAGGCGTCTCGGGGTCGTCGCGGAAACAATGTTGCTGGTTTGGGAGATAATTTGGACCCCCCCCCCCTGGTTGATCTTCTTGGGGACCTCGTGAACCCTGGTTGAGGCGTTTGGGCGCCTGTTGGCAGTTTCGTGGGTCCTTTAAGGCCCGAGGGCTCGCGCCTGGTGACGGTCTGAAGGTCCGTCTTGGGGCCTTCTTCGGGGATCGTGGGGGCATCTTCACCCGTCTTGGAGCCTTCTCGGGCCGTCAAGGGTTGTCCTAGGGCGATGTTTGGGGCCTTTTGGGCCTTCCTGTGGCGTCGGTAGCGCGAAAAAAGGACAATGCCCAAATAATACGAAATCCTACAGGAAATTCACAGGTTTTGGATTTGGAGGCCCACTTGGGGGTTCCTCTTGGAACTCTTTGGGGCGTTTGGAAGGTCTCTTGGGCCATCAGGAGGCCATGTTGGACCCTCTTGGGGCTACCGCCGGCTCGTTTGTACGACTTGGAAGGGACTCCACACACCTATATATATATAGAGAGAGAGAGAGAGAGAGAGAAATATATTCCTCTTCCTATATTTTTATAAGCCCCGGCGGGGGGAAAACCCGTCCCCCCCCCCAAAAAAAAAAAACTGACTCCAGGGATCTGGGGCTTTGGGACCCTCCGGACGGGCCTCGAAGCGGCCCCCCTGGCCTCGCAGGGCGTTTTGCCAAGCCTTCCCAGCACACCTAGGGCGATCAGGGGGGTCATCGGAGACGTCCCAGAGACCCCCATGACAGCGCAAGAACGCTCCAAGAGTGACCGACGTGACCTCAAGATGGCCCAAGAGACCTCCAGGACAGCCCCAAAGAGACCTCCGAGAGCACTCCCAAGAGGCAAAAATCATGGATTTGGGGTTCTCCTCTTTTCGGCTTCCCGACGCTCCAAGACGGCGGTCTTCTGGGCGTCCGAAGCCGCCTGGGAGGCTCCAAAATCGCCCCACAACCATCCGAAAGGGCTTCCAGGCAGTCCAAGAGAGCCCCAAAACGGCACAACACGGGTCCAAGATGGCCCTCAGAGAGCCCCATGGCGGCCCAAGATGTCCCCAAGACACCCTCCGAAGCATTCCAAATTGTGACCCGGTCGTTCAGGGAGACCGTGGTTGGAGGCAGGGTGGCCCGAGGAAGCCCCCAGAGGCTCCCAGAATACGCCCAGGAGGCCTCCAGAAGGCCTTAACAAAGCCTGAAACCATTTTTTGTAGGCCCCCAGAGGCTCTCCCAGGAGGAGCCTCCGCAAAAAAAAGCTGAGGAGGATAGGGAGAATGCGCAGGGTATGGCGAACATGAGGAAAAAGAAGCATGGAGGAAGGATAACGAATAACATTATTATAGCGGCGATGCCGGAAAAGGCAACAAAGAATTATCGCTAAATTGTCGGCTTGATTTTCCTGCTATGCTGCCTGCACACCAAATTTCAAGGACCAAACTGCAGGACCGGGTCACGATTTGGAATGCTTCGGAGGGTGTTTTGGGGCCATCTTGGGCCGCCATGGGGCTCTTTGAGGGCCATCTTGGACCCGTGTTGTGCCGATTTGGGGCTCTCTTGGACTGCCCGAAAGCCCTTTCGGATGGTTGTGGGGCGGCCTCGGACGCCCAGAAGACCGCCGTCTTGGAGCGTCGGGAAGCCGAAAAGAGGAGAACCCCCAAATTCACCAAAAACCCACAGAATATCAATTATTCACTGCGTGGAGCTCCCCATATGTGCATCTACTCGCATGGACCTGTCCGCCGTGAATGTCAAGGCGCAAGAGCTTTCGAATATTAACGGGCTTCAGTTGTGACGGTCTGGACATCAATCTAACTGCGAATGAATTGGAGTGTGAATGAGCCTCAGTAGTACGAGCGCGTCTCTGTGCATGAGCCTGGGGCCTCCTGGGGCCTCCTGAAACCTACTGGGGCTTCCTGGGGTCTCCAGGAGCCTCTTGGGACCTCCTGGGACCTCCTAGGAAGGTTTCGTGCCCCAGGGGAGGCGCAATCTATAGCAACAGACGTACATAAAACATTGCGGATTAGAGCCACAGGAGAAGGGCAATCTATAGGAACACGCGTAAAACACCAAGGACTCGTGCCCCAGGAGAGGCCCAATACATAGGAACATGAGTAAAACATTTAGGATTGTGTACACAGGAGAAGGACCATCTATAGAAACATACGTAGAACATCAAAGAATCGTGCTCCAGGTGAGGCCCAATCGATAGGAGCATACGTAAAACACATGGGATTGGAGCCACTCCTGTTGCCTTCTGAGGCCTCCTGCTCCTGGGGCCTCTCGGGGCCTCCTGTTGCCTTCCGAGGCCTCCTGGCGCTTCCTGTTGCCTCCTGGGGCCTCCTGTGGTTTCCTGAAGCCTTCTGGAGCTTCCTGGGGCCTCCTGGAGCCTCTTGGGACATCCTGTAGCCTCTTGAGTCTTTCTGTGGCCTCCTGATGCCTCCTGGGACCTCATGTGGTCTCCTGGAGCCTCCTGGAGCCTGTTGGAGCCTCCTGTGGCATCCTGAGAAGAATCTGCGCCCACGAGCCTGGCCACCAAAACTAGCAAACCGATCGAGACATCCTCAAAATCTGGCCCACCTGGGGGGTGAAAATGAGCGCCTCGCTCGAGACATCCTCCAAATCTGCTCCGAAAGCGAAGGATGTTGGGCACAGAAACAAGCAAACCGCCTGAGACATCCCCACAAAATGGCCGCGAACGAGCCCGTGCAACCACCCCTGGCGGCTCCCCTTAGGGGTGCTGAAATGAGCGCCTCGCTCGAGACATCCTCCAAATCTGCTCCGAAAGCGAAGGATGTTGGGCACAGAAACAGGCAAACCGCCTGAGACATCCCCACAAAATGGCCGCGAACGAGCCCGTGCAACCACCCCTGGCGGCTCCCCTTAGGGGTGCTGAAATGAGCGCCTCGCTCGAGACATCCTCCAAATCTGCTCCGAAAGCGAAGGATGTTGGGCACAGAAACAGGCAAACCGCCTGAGACATCCCCACAAAATGGCCGCGAACGAGCCCGTGCAACCACCCCTGGCGGCTCCCCTTAGGGGTGCTGAAATGAGCGCCTCGCTCGAGACATCCTCCAAATCTGCTCCGAAAGCGAAGGATGTTGGGCACAGAAACAGGCAAACCGCCTGAGACATCCCCACAAAATGGCCGCGAACGAGCCCGTGCAACCACCCCTGGCGGCTCCCCTTAGGGGTGCTGAAATGAGCGCCTCGCTCGAGACATCCTCCAAATCTGCTCCGAAAGCGAAGGATGTTGGGCACAGAAACAGGCAAACCGCCTGAGACATCCCCACAAAATGGCCGCGAACGAGCCCGTGCAACCACCCCTGGCGGCTCCCCTTAGGGGTGCTGAGTATGAGTAAGTCTGTGTATGAGTAAGTCTGTGTATGTGTACGTCTGGGTATGACTAATACTGTGTATGAGTAAGTCTGTGTATGAGTAAGTCTGTATATGAGTATGTCTGAGTGTGAGTAAGTCTGAGTATGAGTAGGTATGAGTATGAGTAAGTCCGAGTATGAGTAAGTCTGTGTATGAGCAAGTCTGAGTATGTCCGACAGGAGGGGAGGAGAAAAGAGGAGGAAGAAGGAGGAGGAGTAGGAGGCGTCCAAGTAATAACAAGAACCCCATCTTAGGATATGGGGAATGATTTGTGCCTCTTGGGGACTTCTTGGGAGTGCTCTTGGAGGCCTCTTTGGGACCGTCCTGGAGGCCTCTTGGGCCATCTGGAAGTCACGTCGGTCACTCTTGGAGCGCTCTTCTGCTGTCTTGGGGGTCTCTGGGACGTCTCCGATGACCCCCCTGATCGCCTTATGTGTGCTGGGAAGGCTTGGCAAAACGCCCTGCGAGGCCCGGCGGGCCGCTTCAAGCCCGTCCAGAGGGTCCCAAAGCCCCAGATCCCGGGAGTCTAGTTCTGGGGAGGGGCGACGACACTTTTCGCGTTCCGCCCAGATTGTAAAGATACATATATATATATATATATATAGAAAGGGAATATAGCCAAGATTTTACCGGCTCGCTGCGCTTCGCCTTTAAAATCTTGGTCGCATGGCGCCAGGGAGGCGCGATGAGATCGGTTGTCGTCACAACCGCGGTGTGTTCTGGCCATGGAGACCATGAAGCAAACAGGGCTGATAGGACCCAGGGAATATTGCTGCTCAGTGAGCTCAGCAGGGGTCTCTGCCGTCATGGGGCCCAGGGGCTCGGAGCCCCCATTGTAGGCGAGGGGTACTGCTGCCGATGCGGCTCCAGGGGGTCATGAGACTCACAGGGTTCACAGGGCTCATGGGGTTACTTGGGGTCATGGGACTGTTTGTGCACATCGGGCACGGGGCTCATAATGTTGAGTGGCTTTTACGGAGGTCATGGAGGGAGGTCATGAGAGTCATGGGAGGCTTATGGTGCTTAAAAAAGTCCTGGGGCTCCTTGGAGTCATCAGCTCTTGGGGGCCATACGGCTCATAGAGCTCGCAATGCTCGTTGGGGCCATAGGGCCCATAGCGTTGACAGAGCACGTAGGCCTCGTAGGGCTCATGGGGCCGATTGGGGTGAAGGGGCAAGTCGGGGCCATAGGCCTCATAGGGCCCATAGGCCGTATACGGCTCACTGGGCTCGTAGGGCTTAGAGGGGGGTTTCATGGGCTTCGCAAGGTTTCACTGCTCCTAGTTTTGAGGGGGTTTTAGGGCGCATAGGCCTCATAGGGGTCATCGCGCTCATATGGTGTCATGGAGGGTCGGGGGGTGGGGGGTATGGGGTTCGGCTCATTGAGTCCATGGGGCCCTTTGGGCTCGTGAGCTCATAAAACTCACGGGACTTTTAGCGCTCATAAGCCTCAAGGGGCTCATCAGGCCCATGGGGCTCATGGAGCTCGGAGAGCTCATGGGCTCGTAGGGCTCTTAAGGCTCATTGGGCTCCTAGGGCGCATGGGAGGAATAGGGTTCGTGGGGGGGGGGGCACAGGGCTCCTGGGGCCCATAGAACGTTCATAAAGGGCTCATAGGGCTCATGGGCTCATAGGGCTCATAAGAGTAATCGGGTTCATAGGGCCCATAAGGCTCATAAAGATAAAGTTCATAGGGTCATCGGCTCATAAAGCTCATAGGGCTCAAAGGGCTCATAAGGCAGCCTCTTCCTGTTTCCCTCCTCCTCCCTCCTTCGGCCTCCTCGTTCCTTCTCCTCTCCTTGTGTGCCTCTCCCCCAGGAGAGCGGGCTTCACCTGCGGCTCTGAGTGGAGGATTCGCAGCGAGGCACCTTCGGCCGTCTCGTGGCCCTCGTGGGCCCCTTGTGACTCGTCTTCCTGGGAGGATCCGTAGAACGCTACGTCACCACATGTGTGCCGAATGTCCCTTCACATGGACCGCACCCCATAGGGAGCTCCACCGACGGTGAAGAGCCAACGCGGGCATTACTCCCACCGACATGTTGTACGCCAACGATCCGTGCCGTGCTCAGGTGCAGCAGTTGCCAGTACCTGCTGGGCAACCTGCGTCGTTCGCACCTATGAGCAGAGCCACAACTCCATTCCAGACTCCACAGAGTGCTGGGAGCACCAATAGCCTACAGGCAAGGCTCCAAAGCATACGGATGGACCCGCAGCTCTACCAGGCCTCACAGGAACATCGCCATTCGCATCGCCGCGTCCACATGCGGGGCAACCTGCTTCTCCTGATCACCATGCTGTACAGAGGGCCGACAGCCTAGCTGGTCAGCAAGAGTGGATGTACCGGCAGATGCGCGAAGCCGCACAGAGCATGCGTAGGGATGGCATCAACCTCCCGAGCTCCAATTGGACGCCGCCATGGGAGTATGTCCCGGACCCAAATCCATCACCGGACAACCCCAATCGGTTTGGATACGTGCCAGCATTTTTCAGTCATCCTACATACGATCCGACAGCTGCAGATCGCACGAGCGACGGCCGACGACTTCTACCAGTCTCAGTTGACGCGCGGCTCGGATTACACGTCAGGCGTGCCGGGCCAGATTCCTCATTTTGGATATTTGGCCGCCCCTATGGATTCAGATGTGCAGCAGCAGGCCTCAGGCCTGGTAGTGCCATCATCCATGGGGAAGCTGCGCCCAGAGATTCTGGCCACTCACGAAGCGCAGCAGGCCAACCTTGCCATGCTGCTACTCCAAACAAAGCAGGGACACGTGCGATCAACCCGGCGGCGCTTACAGCAATGCAGCTACCGTCGGTCCCACCGATTCGATATGAAGTTGGTGAAACCACACTGGAGCGACAGACGCGTATCAGGCCATCGGCAACACCGCCAATCATCAGCGACGGTGACTTTATCCAGTGTGCCATATGCCTGGATCACTTCATGCATCACGACAAGGTCTGGAGGCTTCAGTGCGGTCACACATTTCATGCACAGTGCTGGGACAGAGCTGCACATGCCCATGTGGACAGACAGTTGGCCGGCAATATGGAAGGCACCGCCACTGAGGCACCCTGCGCAATTTGCAGTGGCGATTGTCTAATCACAGCTGAGTTTCATTATGCCCTTGCTGGAGATCAGGATGCACTGGATCGCCATGAAGAGGTACTCCGAGGGGCCAACGAACTCAGGGACCTTCGCGAAGAGCTCAACCGCGCCACGGCGATGACGATGAACAACACGGCAGCCCCTATAACAACAACAGCGGGACAACCTGCATCATCAGCCAACGCGGGGCAGGCGACGGAGGCCACCGCGCCTGCCGTGGATACGCCCATGCCACTAATAGCGGAGACCGCCAACAATGCAGGGACACCTGCTGCCACCGCACCTGCCGCGGAGCCGGTCAACGACACGTGGCTGAGGCGCACGGAGAGAGCCACTGACAGGAGCGCTCAGTGGCGTCAGTCTCCACGGACATCACATGCCATACTGGCGAGATATCCGTCCGCGCAACCAGCGCAGAACGGAGAGCCCGGCGAGCGTGCGCAGTGGCATCAGTGCGATGTCCGAGCGCGACACGCTTCGCATTGTGTCAATGATCAACACAGTTGGTCAGATGGGCACGCGTGCTGACGAGGGTACGTTCCTGAACATGCCCACTACATCCGCATCACGCCCATACACGCATGGCGAGTATCCCACGGCCTGGACTGTTGAGAAGAGCCCGATAACGGAAGAGGAGGTTCGTGGATACACGAACGTCTCTACATCTCTGTCAAGAAGCGACTGGGCGTTGGAGAAGAGGCGCCGCAAGGGCATGCACGGTACGACACCTGTCTGAAGTGCCAGGACTGTTCGGAGAACGCCATGAATTGGCTCCGGCAGCAAACAGTAGAACCACGGTGGACGGCGACAATATTTTTGGAAATTGACAGCAATATTAACATCATTGGTTTTGAAAACGGCACAGACGTTCGAACAGGTACCCCGTTCCCACGGACACGCCATCAAGGAGCTGAACCCGACGAAGAAGCCCTACGTGTCAGGAGTGGGACATGGCGCCGCGGCATGCGACAAGTCCTCGCACTGCAAGATTGCGCGCAAGGAGAGGGGGGAACCGGCGGGGGCACCTGCTGCGCCGAGATTTGATACCTACTCAGGAAACGTGGCTGAAGGTCCTGGGGAGAACCTCCCTGCTGTCATGGGTTTGAGGAGCATGTCCACTATGAGGGCTATCCTGATCCTGGAGCAGGGGCGCGAGAAGATGATCATCCCTGGCTCTGAGATGCATAGGCTTCCCTTGGGCAAGGGTGCCAGAGTATTTGATGCGATGAAGACGCCTCCTGGACATCTGGCACTCAAGGTCGACGAGTACGGGACCACAACTGAGGATAAAGGGTCGACGTCGCTTACTATTACGGGCCAATCCCCCCCGCGAGGATGGCACGTTACTCGTCGAAGAGGCATCGGATCCAGAGCCAGCTGCGGGGACACCTGCTGGGAGCGATGCCCATACATATGATGTCACAAGATACCAAGGGCATCAGCTTCTCCATCAACGAGGAGACGTTCGCTGTCACGATCCAGTCTTTGGTGAATAACAGCTTGAAGACTTGGCATCGCAGGAATGCGTGTTTTGGGAATAGCCCTACCTCGGCTGACCAGGACTTCTCCCTGCGCAACTTGCTAGCGAAAGTATATCAGGCCATCTACGAGGAGGGCACCAATGGACGCCGCCCGATGCACAGGCAGGGACACCTGCGGAAGTGGATGATATCGCCGAGAAGTTTGATATCTTTACTTCGAGCAGCGGTTCTGCAGCGCAGCATGGCACGGCATTTGGACGCCCCCATCGCCAAATGAGTGACGGGGGCAGGCGTGCGTCACGGCCACCCGCGATTGCTCCGACAGGCCGAAAACTCAGGCGCCGCCATCAAGTGCGAGGAAACCTGCATTCTTTTCTCGGGCGCCGGCTGTGCGCGCCAGGGACAGTGGCCAGCCCGGCTGCGCGGCTGCCACAGACAGCAGTGGACCCGGCTGCGTGGCCGCTGCAGAAAAAGAGGGCGTATCGCATCATTATCATTATCGTGCATTTGTCATTGAGGATATACGGACAGCTTGCGCTGAACTCCGAGCCCCTGGCTATATGTGTGACCGTATTACACGTGCAGAGGTTGCAACCTTCACTGGTACACAATACTTGGGTGCCTTACCCTCGGGAGATTACCAACAGCTATGGGTGGCAACACCTGCTGATTGGCATGTGAGACTGCCTGGAAAGCGGGCAGGACCACATTATCAATGCATCCAAAACTTGATGACTAAGGCTCAGGCTCTGCGCATGACTATTGCGCTTGTGGGACCACCAGGATACTTCTGGAAACAGGGTCCCACACGAGACGCCATTGAAGATCTTGACTTGCAGGTCATGCGCATGCGATCCTGCCATTTCGGTTTAACACGACCGTTCTAGTCAGTTGCCTCGCGGATCAGATCTGCAAATGGCAACTACGTGCACGCGCATCCCGACCAACCTGTGGAGGTGCACGTGTAAACAGCAGGGAAACCTGCACAACTTTCTGAGCACACCCTGGATTGGCATGGACAAGGGGCCCAGAAGGCCGAATGGCGCAACAAGACGTTAGCCATCATGACTGCAAGATTGCTTGATCAAATGGATCTACACAAGACGCAGAGAAATCACACAAGTGCTGTACACCTTAGCATCCACACACGAGTGGATAAGGGAGTCTGAACTTACGTTCAGTCTCCAAAGAATGACCCTGAGTGGGACCATGTCGTCAGACGGGTAACGATGAACCTGGGTGATCATACGATCATACAAGACATCAAGATCCAGGACCAGCCAATCGGGCACAACTACAATGCACCGCCAGCGAATGGCGCGACCAACATCCGTATTCGATGTTACTCGGAGCCGCCCGAACCGGCTCTCATCGGACACGGGAACCCACACCCAAGCCCGCGCCCAAGGCGAGTTGCGATCGTCGATGACGATCGTCTCCTTCCCCCTTCGATTGAGCGCGGCCGCGTGCCCCCCTCTATTCCCGAATTTCCGACACTGAGTTCACCTGATGCTACCCGACAGACTGAAAAAGAAAAACAGACAGCAGACAAAGGAGCGGGCATCAAACCACGCAAGATACCCAAGATAGTCGAAGAAGGTACCGACGACTGCGGAGATGACTTTAAAGGACTCGGATGTGGTGCGTACTATACCGACGTACCCCTTGACTCCGACACGGAAAGCGATGATGAAGAGGAAATTCTCATCACATTATTTGCGGGGCTACTTGTCGAATCCTACGCACACGTATTCTCCACAATCCCCACCTTGCGCTATGGACGTCACAACAAGTTGGACGCGTTGGAATTATGTGGAGGAAGTGGAGGCATCTCGCAGCTAGCATTCAGCCGAAGTTTGTCCTCGGGGGGGAAACCTCGACAAACGGTTTTTTATATATATATATATATATATATATATAAATAAAAATGAAACAAGGATGTCCAGGATGCAGTGATGCACTACCTATATGTTTATTTCGTCAATGTTGTCATGCTACAGCAACCCAACTGCAGAACGATTGGACGACCTTCCTCGTTCAATGCCCAGTTCAACTACGATACCTGGCATGAACACAACAAAGAAGATATTCCGCAGATCAAGTTGTGTGGAAAGGCTGCTATACGTCAGAACGGTCTCCGACGACGTTATTTACGAAAACAACCAGTGGGCACTTGGGTTGATGAGATACCACCATGGACTACAATGGCCAAAAGCAACGGCATTTGCAAGGTGAATATGGACCAATGTGCTACTGTCTCTCGCGATTCCCATGGGGTACGGATACGAAAACCGACCGAGATCATGGCCAATCACCGCCTTCGACTTACCCCTTTTGAGCAAAGACGTGCTGGTCATCATCAACATGCGTCGGTATGCAACCGAGAACTGTCCATGGCTGCACAGTACACTCCAAAGATGCAGTCGCTCTTTGTCGATGCGATTCAAATCGCGCGCAATCTCTTCCAGGTAAACCGCGACCCCTTCCATGGTCACCCTTATTCTCCCACCGTGTTAGTCACGAACGTGAGAGGATATGATTCGGCCGATCCGACTCTCCCTCGGCAACCCGACGGCTCGATCGCGAGACCACCTTCGGGAGGGCTCGGGCGCCCCGCATGCGCGGATAACGTCAACATGCACTCTCCCTCGCATGACAGAAGTCCTAGACATTGTAGGTGGTATGATAAGGAAGACTACAATTGGGAATGTCCGAGCTGCAAGAAGAACTACGGCCAGAACAAGCCTGGACATGTACTAACACCTGGCAAATGCAAGTTTGCCAAACCCTGGAAGCTGCCTGACACTCATGGACAGGTACCACTGGCTCCTGCCGAACTTGCAGCAGGACCTGAACCACCCGCTCCTGCTGAACCAGGAGCACCACCACCCGAGGCGCCAGCCGCACCACCGTTCACGCGGCTAAGAGCACAAAGACCCGGCTGTAGAGCCGGACCTACAGCGGGCGCAAGCAGTCACGATATTGCAGTAGGCAGACATGCTGCTGAACCTGTTGCAGGGCAACCTGCCTCGAGTGGAGCTGGGAGTTCGGATGGCCATCTCCGACGGCCACAGGTTAGAGTCAGACGTGGCCGACAGCAAGGTGGAGATGCACCTCCTCCGCCACCAGTGGGCAGCCCTGCTGCACGACCACGACTTCCAGACTGGTCACGGTTCGACGTACAAATCAGTTTACAAAATCTACAAAGCCTTGACCCAAGCGTGGTAACACGCGAGCTGCGGAAGCTACACTTGCGCTGGTTCCATGCGAAAGAGCCGAAGATGAGACTCATCCTAACTAAGATAGGTCTGGACAACGTCAGACTCAACCTGATTAAAGGTGTCTGCGACACATGTCGGGAGTGCAGGGCTCGGGACAAGCCTGGGCATACGGTTATGCCCTCCACTGCACTGCCTGGTAAATTTATCGAAGAAGTGGAATGTGACTTGATGTTCTACAAACAAGAACATCATTTTTCATAACATCGATCGTTGTATTCGATATGCCACTGGGATGGAGGTACCAGACAAGACGACGACCAGTATCCTGGATGCATATCATCAGTGCTGGATGCAGTCTGGACCTGCAAGAGTATTCTACTCCGACGGAGAGGGCGCCCTCAACAACGACACTGCGAAAGCAGTCCTTATGGCAAAGGGCGCTGAACTCAGGACACGCGCGCGTGGGCAGCACGCGACGACGATCGAAGCCAGAAATGGCATATTACGCCATCTACTTCATGTCATGGAAACTGAAGTCAACAGGTTGGACATACCTCTCGTGTTCACACGACCACTGCACGAGGCCTTGTGTGCCGCCAATGCGTTCACTTTCTACAACGAGGCGTCTCCATGCAACGCTCTGTTTGGACGGCAACCAGCAACGCTCCCTGGCCTACCTGTCTTGGCCCACGAGCAGCCGACGGAAACGTCGGATCATTCCCGTGAACAGACGATACGCAAGGTATGCATTGAAGCAATCACACAGGCCACAGCAGTAGCTAAGACCAATCGTGACTTACGCACGAAGGCAACTTTCACCGGTCAGCATTATTACGACGAGGGAGACTTGGTCGACTATCATCGCCCCACAACCACGAAGGACGACTGGGCAGGCTGGAATGGCCCATTCCCAGTTGTCAAGAAAGATCCCGAAAGGGGTCAAGTCATCATCCGAGTGGGCAATCGAGATGTTCAGGTACAACACGGCGATGCACGACATTCACTCTATTTTGAAGCTTTGATAGCCAGAGAAATTGGCTCCGATACCACTGCACTACGGACAGCGTGGACGTTCGTGGCCAGTTTACCAGCGGGGAGACCTGCTATGGCATTTGGCTATGCACCGACCAAGAAGGGAACGCTTCAGATTACGAGGGCAAGTCGTCGATCCCCTAAGGTACATGTGGCTTTACAGTACCATATCAGAAACTTCTTCCGCATTGAGAATGTAGTTTTGGTCAGGTTAGCTAAAGGTATCCATAAACTACCTCCGGTTGCTTATGCTGACAGTTGCACATTGGCCCACTATGACAACGACGTGAATTCAGGATGTCACTACTATCAAGCAGAAAGGCACCGCACTGAACATATACGACATAACTGGATCAGCACACTCGAGGATTATTCAGTGCCTAAAGTCCACCAAACCTCAAGCAGGTTTTGACCAGGACATGACAGGGTTTGAGGCATTGGCGGATGCACCGACACCGGATGGAACCGCAAGAGAAGCCTCAGAAGCCCAACCACCACATGATGATGGACGGTTTTCTACGATCTACGAGGAATTGGAGGTCGATCTTGAGTCACATGTCATGGAAGTGTGGTATGCAGAACTACCAGATGAAAAGGAACTGATGGAGGCAACTCCACAAGGGGACATTGTCACAGTACCCACGCATATTGTTCCAGACCCAAGTGCGCTGATCACTGTAACCGATGAACAGCGGGGGCACCTGCCTAAGTGGGGACGCACACACGACTCCGATATCGAAGAGACGCATCACGTCCCAATGTGTCCCATGGTCGAAGACATGCAGCTACGGACTGGACTCAGACGAAGATGGACAGTATGTAGAGCTCTGCTTCACGGCAGAAATGTCAAAGGCAGCCCTGTCCGAACAACAGCACATGATACTATATCCCGACCGCGTGACCACGATGCGAGTATATGTTACTGCCGCTGCAAAGCGAGCTGTGGTCGTCAAGGAAGACGACCTCCTCGCGAAAGCTGACATCCAGGCGAATCCCGAGACAGTATCGAAGGCCCTCTACACTGAACTCAAGACATGGTTTGACAATAAGTGTTTAAAAATGCAAGACATATCTGAAGCGTCAAACATCATGAGTTCGAGGTACGTGTACGCATTGAAGTCTGTGAATAACGAAAAGGGCGAGATGGAACGTACCATCAGATTACGCTTGGTACTCCGAGGCTTCATGGACCTTGAAGCCTTCGACATAGAAAACTTTTTCGGGAACAGCGCGGCGGTCGAACCAGAGACTGCTCGCTAGCACGGCAGCGTGCAAGGAGCAATGGGTCATTGGTTCCCTCGACATCAACATGGCTTTCCTGACAGGGTTGACCTATCAGGAACTTGCTGAGGCAACTGGTGAAAAAGGAACGCGTGGCGCGCTTTACTTTGCCGCCTGGACCGGCCACGGTGCTTCGGGCTCCCCCAGGATTCGAACACTACGACGAGTCGAAGCATTGCTTGCAGTGCTTGGACCCGGGCACTGGTACCAAAGATGCACCGCGAGTCATTAAAGCTCAGGGCCACGCGAGGCGTCGGTCTCCGACCCACGTCCTACGACGAGGAGTTCGAGACGGGCAGCAACCTGCTCACGGCCAAACATGTTGATGATATCAATATGGCCGGCACTGAGGACACCATTGACAAGCATGTCAAGTGCGTAGAGGGCACCTTTGTTAAGTGTAAATTCAACAAGCACACATACACCAACTGTGCTGTGAGATATAGCAAGGATCAGGATGGCAATGTTACTTTGGACCAAGACGAATACATCAAGCAGCTCCGTCCTATACAACATCCTGAACTTACTGGCGCCGACGCTGACGCTCAGGCATCCAAGATGGTCGCAGACATGTTCGTCAGCCTCAGGGCGGCGCTGGCGCACGCATTAATCACCCAGGTGCGGTTGATGGTGTATGTTGCATCGCTACAACGTGTCCAAGAACCGACCAATACTCAAGTACGACGACTGAACGCGATTACCAGGAAGCTGCAGGCCTGCCCCAAGAAGATCGCCGATCAGGCGATGACCCCTACGGGCGACGTTGACCTGCACAGCGACTCAGGATACCGACGCCTGAGTGGAGACGCCGACGACGACGTCAAAGGCTATGGTATTCGCGGGGCAAACCTGCTACGGCGTGGAAACACGCCATCCAGTAATCCCGTCGTCCACTTGACCGATGCGCACTGCAAGTCTCGCCGCTTGCAGGTCCGCTCGAGTTATTCAGCAGAGACACTAGCAGCAGCCCATAACTTAGAGGACTGTTATCCCACGATTGTGATTACGCACAGGCTCCACGCAGGGCCGCCCACACCCACTCAGTTGAAAGACATACTTGAGATGGGTGGCCTGGGCATCAAGGTCACTTTGACCATAGATGCTGAGTCTGGTCTAAAGTCGTTCTCAAGCAAGGACTTGAAGAAGCCGACTGAGTGCACCCTTTTAGGACACATCAGCTGGATGCGACAGATGATGGAGCGTGGAATCGCGCAGACGGTCACACCAAGGGGAGCATCGACAGAGAGATGCCCCCCCAGATCACGGGAGGCATACAGGCCTTCAAACATGACCTAAAAACTCATACCCCCTATCGGGCCGGCCAGACATCAGGTTCTGCAGCCGCCTCCTGAGGAGTATCTTTAAGTACCAGGACGGTGCAGGCAATGCAACTTGCGCGCGGGCCCACCTTCCTTATGGCCCGCCCTTTTGTTGCCTTTTGTATATATGAGCTGCTGTGCTTGCTGTATAGGGGCGGCGGGCTCACGCTTCGTCTCCCCCCCCCCGACTCTAAAGCGAGCTGAGGGACATACGGAGCGGAAGCGAGCGTGCGCCCGCGGCCGCGTCGGTTCAAGCGGCCGGCCGCCCAGATATGACTGCGCCTCATTGTGAGGCATACGATTATCCATCGAGACCAAAAGGACTTTCCTGTTGCTTGAGATGGTACGCCCTCTACTACTAGGACTATCGCTACTACGGTACAAAGCTGGGGCTGCGCTTCGCCTGAGGCGAAGGTGCTGGTTGGGCCTCCCAACCCCTTTTCAAACTTCTTGGGGCCATCTTGGAGGAGATCTAACAAAGAAGAGCGGAGTTTCAATTAGCCTTGCCCCCCAGGAGGCCAAAATGGACCCAAAACTTCAGTAAAATCAATGATTTTGGTTTCCTCGCCGAGGCCGTTTTGGACGCTCTGACCGCTCGCGGCCCCCCCCCGTCCAGGTCCACGGGGAGAGGGGGTAGGGGGAGGGGTAAACCCCCTCCCCGAAGGGGAAGAAGGAGGGGTGGAAGAGAAATTTTCTTAAACCACCGACGCCCAGAGGGCTGGTGGGATTCTCGTGCACAGGGTGTCTAGAGCTCCGACCAGTTTATTCCGCGTCGCACCACCACCACCACCCCCGCGTCCCCAGCGCCAGAGTGGGACCCCCACGCCGTAGCTTTTTGCCCCGAGCCCCCCCGCAGCGGGAGCCCCGCCCACTGCCCCCTCCGCCACGAACGCTTGATTCTGCGTCGCACGCCCCTCCCCCGCGTCCCCAGCGCCGGAATGGGACCCCCGCGCCGTGGCTCTCTGCCCCGAGCCCCCTCGCGCCCCCAGCGCCCCCGCAGCGGGAGTTCCGCCCACTGCTCCCTCCGCCACGAACGCTTTATTCCGCGTCGCACACCCCTCCCCACCGCCCGTGTCCCCAGCGCCAGAGTGGGACCCCCGCGCCGTGGCTCTCTGCCCCGAGCCCCCCCGCGTCCCCAGCGCCCCAGCAGGGTCCCCGCCCACTGCCCCCTCCACCACGAACGCTTCATTCCGCGTCGCGACGCACACCACCTCCCCCACCTCCCTCCCCGCGTTCCCAGCGCCCCAGTGTGGGTTCCGCCCCGTGCCCCTCCGCCCCGGCAGTTTTATTCCGCGTCGCGACGCACGCCACTTCCCCCCCCCCCCCCCCCTCCCTCCCGTCCCCAGCGCCCCCGTTAGACACCCGCCCCGTGGCCCTCTGCCCCAAGCCCCGCCCAGTGCCCCCTCCGCCCCGACCATTTTATGCAGCGTCGCGACGCACACCACCTTTCCCCCCCTCCTTCTCCACGCCCCCAGCGCCCCAGTGGGACTTCCGCCTCGTGTCCCCTCCGTTCCGAACACTTTATTCCGCGTCGCGACGCACGCCGCCTCCCCCCCCCCACTTGGGATTTGGGCCCCGTTGCTGGGCCCCGAGGGGCGATATCTTGCCCCCTCTTCCCCCCTCCTCCTCCACCTCCTCTTCCTCCCCCTTCCTTTCTGTGCAAGAGCCATGGCACACGTGCCACTTGTTCCTTTTTAAAAACGGAGGATATGCGCGAGGCAACGATTGGGCGGCTACGTCAGCAATTGGGCCGACAGACCGACCTGCAGGCCCAGACGACGGGCGGCGACGAGGCGGCGATGGGGCGGCGACGGCGGCAACGGAGCCGATAGACCGACAGTCGGGCCCAGACGACGGGGGCCGACGAGGCCGCGACGGGGCGGAGACGGCGGCAATGGAACCGCCAGACCGACATTCAGGCCCACACGACAGGCGGCGACGAGGCGGCGAAGGGGCGGCGACCGCGGCAACATAGCCGCCAAACCGACATTCGGGGCCAGCTCCTTGTTCCACAGACCACGTCCACACATTAACTCCTAGTAGTTTGCAGGATCCCTGCGAAATATGATTTACCATGTGAGCGAGTATCAGACATCGTGTCTGATGTCACCCTCCCCTGGCGAGGAAGCTCACAACCCTGAGGAGGATCGTTGCAGTTGTAAGCGCGCATCGCGTTCTGGGATCTACCCCATCCAACATTCGCGCATTGCGATCCCCTCGACTGAGGCACGAGTTGGGAACCCCATCGCACACGCACATGCGCTAACCAGCAGCATGCCGAACGCGTACTACAAGTCGGTCTGTTATCACAGTAGTTTCGCCCGATGCACAGAACCGTGTTGTCTATGTTTCGTTGAACATCATTCGGACAGTCGCTTAACGGTTTCAATCGCGTGCGAGTTGGTTGGATTGGAGAGGCATGAGTATGTTGCGTTTGCTTTCTCTACTGGCCCACCCGGCTAGCATGGCTGGCCGCACGTTTCATGGGCGCGGTGCGTTTGGAGGAATCGCACGCGTTTGCGCGGAGGTTTCCAAGGATTTGTTGTTGCACCCCATTCGCTGGGCATTTCGCACGAGGGACGCTGTAGCAGACAAAGTGCGGCAGATCATGTTGCTTCCCAGGCGTGACGGTGCGCGATCTTCCCCCCGAGTACAGTCAAGACGCTGAAGTGAGGACCACTCCGGCCTCAGGAGAGGCTCTAGTTTTCGGGCCGCTCCTTGGAACCAGGGCGGGGAAATTGTTCGTGGCCGAGGCCATAATGGCCAGGAAAGCCCCCTCGTTCATTGCTTGGCGTTCCTTGTTATGATAATTAGCACGATGGCCGTACTCCCGAGCTGCCAGGCGCAGCCCTGGCCATTCCCACCGCTGCCACCATCGGGCAGTGCATCGACCTCCCGGACGGGCGCTCGGGGAGGGGCTCTCACATGACGGAGGTATGGCCAGCACCAGCGGCGTCTCCAGTGCAGTCACAGCGGATCCGTTGGGGATCGGATCTCTTCCCCACCCCCTTCCTCATCCCTCCCTCCCTATTTTCTCCTCCTCCTCCTCCTCCTCCTCCTCTTCCTCCTCCTCATCCTCCCTCCGTTCTTCCTCTTCCTCTGTTCCTTCTCCTCCCTCCTCTTCCTCCTCCTCCTCCTCCTCCTCCTCCCCTGGGGGTTCGGTGGCGGCCTGACTGCATTGGAGGTTTTGCGACCGAAATGCGAACCCATCTTGTACAGAAAAGCAGCTCCACCAGGGATGTGCCAGTCTTGCCCAGCGACTGCGCGACATCTCACAAGCAAGAAGAAGCGACGTCGCAGGCCCACATAAGGGAGATCGCTCGACCGCATTTCCTGGGGCATCTCAAAAAAACGTTTCAATTGACCTGCCCAAACAACGCATAGTACTTTTGTGTTTAAAGAAGTTTGCACTGGCGGATGTCGGCAGTCGGCACTCGACGCATGTCAGCGGAGTTTGGGCGAAAATAATGTTATCGCACGGTTGTTGCATGGATTGAGAAGGTTGTTCTACCCCGAGGCACAGGAAGGCACACATATGCTCACAAATAATTCAGTCGTACGTAGCCTTTGGAGACGATGGCATCCAGAATATTCGAAAGCACTATGGTCAATGTTAGATCTTGTGAGACCAGCATGCCGCCGGTTACAGATGAGGATGGGCCAATGCGGAAGCGACGCCCCCCCACCAAGTAGTAAATGTGAATCTACCCAAAAACCGTTGAACAGCTTTGATCGATGATCGAAACGTCACGTAGTCCGTGAAACATCATGGAGTGATCCGTGGAGTGGTCTCGATCTGAAGAAATAGTTACCTATACGACCACCCTTCGGGTGATAAGGAGGTTGTGGGGGGGGGGGAGAGTGGGGGAAACCAACATCTGACTCAATCGATCTCACTATCGATCTCACTCAACGGGACACCACGGGACACCACGGGACACTTGTCGATCTCAATATCGATCTCACTATCGATCTCACTCAACGGGACACCGCGGGACACCACGGGACACCGTGGGACACCTCTCGATCTCCCTATCGATCTAACTATCGATCTCACTATCGATCTCACTCAGCGGGACACCAGAGGACATCACGGGACACCTCGGGACACCACATCAATCTCACTATCGATCTCACGATCGATCTCACTATCGATCTCGCTCAACGGGACACCACGGGACACCTCGGAACACCTGTCGATCTCACTATCGATCTCATTCAGCGGGACACCACGGGACACCTCGGGGCACCACATCGATCTCAGTATAGATCTCACTATCGATCTCACTCGACGGGACACCACGGGACACCTGTCGATCTCACTACCGATCTCATTATCGATCTCACTCAACGGGACACCTCGGGGCACCACATCGATCTCACTATCGATCTCACGATCGATCTCGCTCAACGGGACACCACGGGACACCACGGAACACCGGCGGGACACCGCGCGGCACCGGCCGCCGGAGGAGTAACATTTGTTCTGGCCGCGGCCCAGCCACAGGAGGATTTCGGGACACCAGCGGGACACCGGCGGGACACCGCGCGGCACCGGCCGCCGGAGGAGTAACATTTGGTCCGGCCGCGACCCAGCCACAGGAGGATTTCCTCTCGCCCGCCCACGCAGCTTCGCCTCGCCCGCACGCACGCACGGCACGCACGACACGAAGCCGAAACCGAAATCGATTTCCCAGTAGGGGGGTCTCCGTTTCCGTTTCACGTCGGACTCACACCCCAACCTCCGACAGTTTGATTTGACAAGCGTGGGCACCCAAATACGAACATACATGTGTACATATCTGTATATATATATATATGTATATATCTATACACATATATCTATATATATATATATATATATATATATATGTACGTATTCCTATTCTTATATTTTTTTTACCCGGAAGCCCCCCCCCACCCCCCCTAAACCGGATCCTTCCCCCAGGGACGCTCCGGACGCCCTTTCGGACGTTTCGGCGGCCCCCTGGACGCCCTTGGAAAAGGTTCGGTGGCCCTTCCGGGCCTCCCAGGGCGCCTCGCTGGGCCTTGCGAGCCGACTGAAGGCGATTAGAGGGGTCGTCGGAGAGGCGCAAGAGAGACCCAAGACAGCGCAAGAGCGCTCCAAGAGGAACCTCCATGGTCTGAAGACGGCCCAAGAGGCCCCCAAGACACCCCAAGAGGCCGTTAACTAACAGAGCCCCGAAGAAGCCAAAATCGTCATATTCCCTCAGGAAATACATTTGTTGTACATATCCGTTTTGGGGGTCTTCGCAGCGTCCAAGACGGCCCAATGGGCCCCCAATCTCTCCCCAAGACGGCCCGGGAGGCCCCCTAGAGGGGTTGAAGGCGGCCCAAGGGGGCCCCAAGACTGCCCCAGAGAGCCCCGAGACTGCCCACAAGAAGCCCAAGATTACCCCAGAAGGCTCCCAAGAGAGACCCACGAAAGCCATGGGTTACCTCCAAGAACGCCACTGGAGGCCCGCAAGAGGGCCCTAGATGGCTTCAGAAGACCTCTGGAGGGCCCCAGCTCCCCAAGGCGGCCCAAGAAGCCCCCAGGACGGCCCAAGAGTGCCCCAGGACGGCACAAAAGAGCACCAAAAACGACCGGACGGCGTTCTCCTACGAAATACATCAAGCTGACCCGACGATCTTGGTTCTACGTTTGAGGCTCGAGGTTTCAGTAGCTACCCGATCAAGAGAGACAGGCAATGGATCTAGATTCGAAATTCGACGATCGAAAATTTCCTGAGTGCCTGGAGCCCTCCAGGCATTCGGGAAGCGATCAAAAATCGATGTGTTCGGAGCTACTGTGACTTCTTCGGCGTGTCATGGGAACGCTCCTTACTTCCTCAAAGGACCTTCGCGCGCGAAAAAATCAGCATGATTTCCCCACTCCTGCGCACAAGGGTGCGAGCGCATCGTCCGAAAGCGGTGTCAGCAGGCACCCGGGATATCGGAAAAATGGGCGGGTCGCCCGTCCAGGCCTCGAGGTCCTCCCTGCTGAAGAAAGCGATGATTTATTGCTTTGCAAGGGAAGCGTCCGGAACAAGGCGCAGGGCGCGAAGCGCCAATGCAGTCTTGTATATATATATATATATATATATATATATATATATACATGACGGCGCACCGGGCTCGGGGGCCGAGGGCCGGAACCTCGACCGCAAATGCGGGTACCAGGGCCCGGGCCCGCCTTTGGGAGGCCGAAAATCGCCCCGGGGGAGCCCTCAGACAGCAATCCCAGTGGCCCCAGACGGTCTCGAGACACCTCCAAGACGCCGTCCAGGGGTCTCTTTTTTTTTGCACCCATTACAGGAGAGGCTGAAGAAACCACCCCTGAGCAGGAGCAAACGGTCTACTGCGGCTGAGTCCAGCAGGCAGCAGGCTGAGGCTTCTCAGCGGGTGAGGAATAGAGAAGAGCCACACATATTAGAGCGGCCTTGCCGGCCTCGTCACGATGCCTTTCACCGTCGACCGAGGCAGGAAAATCTCAAACATGTGTTTGAGCAAGAGATCAGTAGTTCAAGTCAGACTTCACGGCAATAGCAGAAATTTGTATCAAAAAATGTGACAAAGAGACGCCCATACAGGACATCTCCGTGGTACGCGGCATCGCTACTGGCGCCCGCACAAGGCACCATCCTGGCTGTGCCCCTCCACAGCGGGAGGAGACCACCGAAGCCACTCCCGCTTGGCTAAAGCTAACGCTGGCGCCCCTTGCGCCTCCGTGCGGCCTTGCTCTTGGCGGCTGCAGTCGTCGGCGGCCACGCCGACTCCAGGTCGCGGATCTGCTGCTCGACCTCCAACGCCTGCTGACGGAGAAGGTCTTGCTCCTCGCGCTCCTTCGCGCATTCGGCTTGCAGCATACCGATGCGGGACACGTCGATCTGCTCGAAGTCCGTCTGCTTCTGGGCGGTTGTCCTCGTGCTGAGCTCGTGCGTAAGGTCAGTAAGGAACGCACTCTGCGTCGACGTGTGCGCCGTCTGGATGAAGTCCAGGTACTCCTTCTGAGCCACGGTGGTGCGGAGATCTTGTATGAGCTTACCGGTTTTCTCCTCCAGCGAGTCGCTGTACTCCTGGGCCTCAGGGTCAGCGCTGATCTCGACCCCATCGTGGCTCCCCTCCTGAGCCTCGTAGGGGCCCTCCTCGATCTTCTCGCAGTCCGCCTTCTCCACGGACAGCTCCTCGGCGGTCCACACCACGTGCTCGCCGATCTCGTCCTCGATCGCGCTCTCGTGGTCGTCCTGAAACTGCGCGTCGACGGTGACAACCTGCTCGACGTACATCGTCTCCAGGCCCGCGCCGTCGCACGCCTCGACGGTCATGCTCTTCAGCTCGTCGGTCTGATGCTGCCCAAACTCTTGCTGCTGCATGTGCTCGTCCTCGGTCGGGTCCTCCGTGTCGGACCCGATGTGGTGGTGCTCGTGGCCCATCCCCGAGCCCGCGCCGAAATGGTCGTCGGACGCCGTTTCCTCGGCCTCTCTATCCACCACGTCGATCTGCTTGTGCTTGTAGCGTGCGTTGCTGCCGCAAGCGAACCAGCGGCACGCATCAGCCAGCGCTTTCCTTTCTTCCCGCACCAGGGTGGCGCAAGAGGCTGCTGGCGGCATCGAGCTCCCGCGACGCACGATGCGTTTTAAACTGCCCCGGAGGCCCCTTAGACGCCCGAAGAGGCCTTTAAGATGCCGCCCAAGAGCGCCCCGAGAGGGCAAAAGCATTGATTGTCATTGTTTGTTCCGTGTTTTGTTGCATTCTCGCTGTTTCGTGTTTCTGGCGCTGAAGCACCGCCCTAGAGGCGCCCAAAACCAATCCAAGACGGCCCAAGAGCCCCGAGACGACCCCAGAGCCGCCCAAGACAGCGCAAGAGAGGGTCCCAAGAAGACCCCAAGAGGGGCCCAAGAGAGGGAACGCGAACTGAAAAATCAAGCTCTCCGCCCCAAGATGCCCCCAAGAGGCCCTAAGAGGCCCCCAGCAAGCCCCCAAGAGGCCCCGAGAGGCCCCCAAGAGGCCCCAAGAGGCCCCCAAGAAGCCCAAAGAGGCTCCAAGACGGCCCCAAAAGGCTTCAAAAGTCTTTCTAAGAGCCCCCCGAAGACACATATATGGTCCAGGGCTTGGGCCCCCCCCCCAATGCTGATGCCATTGGGCCCCCCCCCCCCGCGCGATGGTCCCCCCCGCACCCCCCTGTGGGCGTGGCGTGGTGCTGCGCTGCGGTGCCCCCCCCCCCCTGTGGATGTGGTGTGGTGCTGTGGTGGTTCAGAAGTGGGCGTGGCGTGGTGCTGCGCTGCGGTGCCCCCCTCCCCCCCCTGTGGATGTGGTGTGGTACTGTGGTTGTTCAGAGGTCGTCGTCGTCGTCGTCGTCGTCCTCGTCGTCCTCGTCGTCCTCGTCGTCCTCGTCGTCGTCGTCGTCATCGTCGTCGTCGTCATCGTCGTCGTCGCCGTCGTCGTCGTCGTCATCGTCGTCGTCGCCGCCGCCGCCGGCGTCGTCGCCGCCGCAGCCGTCGTCGTCGTCGTCGTCGTCGTCGTCGTCGTCGCCGTCGTCGTCGCCGTCGTCGTCGTCGTCGTCGTCGTCGTCGTCGTCGTCTCTGGGACCATACCATCTGAGGGGGGGGGCCCGAGGAATCCTTGGACCATACCATCTGGGGGGGGGGCCCGTGAACCCTCGACCCTGAATCATATATGGACATTTGTATATGTATACGTGTAAATACATGTAACTTCATATATTCCTCTTCCTATATTTTTGCAAGCCCCGGCGGGGGGAAAATCCGTCACCCCCCCAACAAAAAAAACCGGGCTCCCGAGATCTGAGGCTCTGGGACCCTCCGGACGGGCCTCGAAGCGGCCCCCCGGGCCTCGCAGGGCGTTTTGCCAAGCCTTCCCAACACACCTAGGGCGATCAGGGGGGTCATCGGAGACGCCCCAGAGACCCCCAAGACAGCACAAGAGCGCTCCAAGAGTGACCGACGTGACCTCAAGATGGCCCAAGAGGCCTCCAGGACGGCCCCAAAGAGGCCTCCAAGAGCACTCCCAAGAAGGCCCCAAGAGGCAAAAATCATTGATTCTATGTAAGTTTTTGGTGAATTTTGGGGTTCTCCTCTTTTCGGCTTCCCGACGCTCCAAGACGGCGGTCTTCTGGGCGTCCAAAGCCGCCTGGGAGGCTCCAAAATCACCCCACAACCATCCGAAAGGGCTTCCAGGCAGTCCAAGAAAGCCCCAAAACGGCACAACACGGGTCCAAGATGGCCCTCAGAGAGCCCCATGGCGGCCCAAGATGGCCCCAAGACACCCTCCGAAGCATTCCAAATCGTGACCTGGTCGTGCAGGGAGACCGCGGTTAGAGGCAGGGTGGCCCAAGGAAGCCCCCAGAGGCCCCCAGAATACGCCCAGGAGGCCTCCAGAAGGCCTTAAGAACGCTTGAAACAATTTTTGTGAGGCCCCCAGAGGCTCTCCAAGGAGGAGCCTCCGCAAAAAAGAGCTGAGGAGGATGGGGAGAATGCGCAGGGTATGACGAAAATAAGGAAAAAGAAGCATGGAGGAAGGATAACGAAGAACATTATTATAGCGGCGATGCCGGAAAAGGCAACAAGGAGTCATCGCTAAATTGTCGGCTTGACTGTCCTGCTATTCCGCCTGCATACCAAATCCCAAGGACCAAGGTTCATGGCGCGGAGCGCCACTGCAGTCTTGTGTGTATATATATATATATATATATATATATATATATATATATTCCTCTTCCTATATTTTTATAAGCCCGGGCGGGGGGAAACCCCCTCAACCCCCCCTAAAACCGGACCCCCGGGATCTGGAGCTTTGGGACCCTCTGGACGGGCCTCGAAGCAGCCCCCTGGGCCTCGCAGGGCGTTTTGCCAAGCCTTCGCAGCACAACCAGGGCGATCAGGAGAGTCACTGGAGACGTCCCAAAGACCCCCATGACAGCACAAGAGCGCTCCAAGAAGCCGTCATACCCCGAACGATCGCTCCAAAACGTACCAAGAGGCCTCCAAGAGCACCCCCAAGAAGGCCCCAAGAGGGAAAAATCGCTGATTATATGTAGGTTTTTGGTGCATTTGGGGTTCTCCTCTTTTCGGCTTCCCGACGCTCCAAGACGGCGGTCTCCTAGGCATCCGAAGCCGCCTGGGAGGCTCCAAAATCGCCCCACAACCATCCGAAAGGGCTTCCAGGCAGTCCAAGAGAGCCGGCACAACAGGGGTCCAAAATGGCCCTAAGAGAGCACCATGGCGGCCCAAGATGGCCCCAAGACACCCTCCGAAGCATTCCAAATCGTGATTGGGGCCTTCAGGGAGACCGCGGTTAGAGGCAGGTTGGCCTTAGGAAGCCCCAGAGGCCCCCAGAACACACCCAGGAGGCCTCCAGAAGGCTATAAGAAAGCCTGAGAACTTTGGTGAGGCCCCCAGAAGGCCTTAAGAACGCTTGAAACAATTTTTGTGACGCCCCCAGAGGCTCTCCAAGGAGGAGCCTCCACAAAAAGAGCTGAGGAGGATGGGGAGAATGCCCAGGGTATGGCGAGAATGAGGAAAAAGAAGCATGGAGGAAGGATAACGAACAACATTATTATAACGGCGATGCCAGAAAAGGCAGCAAGGAGTTATCGCTAAATTGTCGGCTTGACCTTCCTGCCATTTCCGCCTGCTTACCAAACTTCAAGGACCAAGGTGCATGGCGCGAAGCGCCACTGCAGTCTTGTGTGTATATATATATATATATATATATTCTTATATTTTGATTACCCGGAAACCCCACCCCCACCCCACCCCCGGACCCCCCCCCCTTAAACCGGATCTTTCCCCCAGGGACGCTCTGGACGCCCTTTCGGACGTTTCGGCGGCCCCCTGGACGCCCTTGGAAAAGGTTCGGTGGCCCTTCCGGGCCTCCCAGGGCACCTCGCTGGGCCTTGCGAGCCGACTGAAGGCGATTAGAGGGGTCGTCGGAGAGGCGCAAGAGAGACCCAAGACAGCGCAAGAGCGCTCCAAGAGGAACCTCCATGGTCTGAAGACGGCCCAAGAGGCCCCCAAGACACCCCAAGAGGCCATTAAGAGAGCCCCGAAGAAGCCAAAATCGTCATATTCCCTCAGGAAATACATTTGTTGTGCATATCCGCTTTTGGGGTCTTCGCAGCGTCCAAGACGGCCCAATGGGCCCCCAATCTCGCCCCAAGACGGCCCGGGATGCCCCCTAGAGGGGTTGAAGGCCGCCCAGGGGGGCCCCAAGACTGCCCCAGAGAGCCTCGAGATTGCCCACAAGAAGCCCAAGATGACCCCAAAGGCTCCCAAGAGAGACCCACGAAAGCCATGGGATACCTCCAAGAACGCCACTGGAGGCCCGCAAGAGGGCCCTAGATGGCTTCAGAAGACCTCTGGAGGGCCTCAGCTCCCCAAGGCGGCCCAAGAAGCCCCCAGGACGGCCCAAGAGTGCCCCAGGACGGCACAAAAGAGCACCAAAAACGACCAGACGGCGTTCTCCTACGAAATACATCAAGCTGACCCGACGATCTTGGTTCCACGTTTGAGGCTCGGGGTTTCAGTAGTTACCCGATCGAGAGAGACAGGCAATGGATCTAGATTCGAAATTCGACGATCGAAGATTTCCTGAGTGCCTGGAGCCCTCCAGGCATTCGGGAAACGATCAAAAATCGATGTGTTCGGAGCTACTGTGACTTCTTCGGCGTGTCATGGGAGCGCTCCTTACTTCCTCAAAGGACCTTCGCGCGCGAAAAAAACAGCATGATTTCCCCACTCCTGCGCACAAGCGTGCCAGCGCATCGTCCGAAAGCGGTGTCAGCAGGCACCCGGGATATCGGAAAATTGGGCGGGTCGCCCGTCCAGGCCTCGAGGTCTTCCTTGCTGAAGAAAGCGATGATTTATTGCTTTGCCAGGGAAGCGTCCGGAACAAGGCGCATGGCGCGAAGCGCCAATGTGACCATACCATCTGGGGGGGGGGGGCCCGAGGAATCCTTGGACCATACCATCTGGGGGAAGGGGCCCGTGAACCCTCGACCCTGAATCATATATAGACATTTGTATATGTATACGTGTAAATACATGTAACTTCATATATTCCTCTTCCTATATTTTTGCAAGCCCCGGCGGGGGGAAAATCCGTCACCCCCCCCCAAAAAAAACCGGGCTCCCGAGATCTGAGGCTCTGGGACCCTCCGGACGGGCCTCGAAGCGGCCCCCCGGGCCTCGCAGGGCGTTTTGCCAAGCCTTCCCAACACACCTAGGGCGATCAGGGGGGTCATCGGAGACGCCCCAGAGACCCCCAAGACAGCACAAGAGCGCTCCAAGAGTGACCGACGTGACCTCAAGATGGCCCAAGAGGCCTCCAGGACGGCCCCAAAGAGGCCTCCAAGAGCACTCCCAAGAAGGCCCCAAGAGGCAAAACTCATTAGTTTTCTGTGGGTTTTTGGTGAATTTGGGGGTTCTCCTCTTTTCGGCTTCCCGACGCTCCGAGACGGCGGTTTTCTGGGCGTCCGAAGCCGCCTGGGAGGCTCCAAAATCGCTCCACAAACATCCGAAAGGGCTTCCAGGCAGTCCAAGAGAGCCCCAAAACGGCACAACACGGGTCCAAGATGGCCCTCAGAGAGCCCCATGGCGGCCCAAGATGGTTCCAAGACACCCTCCGAAGCATTCCAAATCGTGACCCGGTCGTTCAGGGAGACCGCGGTTGGAGGCAGGGTGGCCCGAGGAAGCCCCCAGAGGCCCCCAGAATACACCCAGGAGGGTTCCTGAAAGCATTAAGAAAGCCTGAAACAATGTTTGTGACGCCCCCAGAGGCTCTCCAAGGAGGAGCCTCCACAATAAAGAGCTGAGGAGGATGGGGAGAATGCGCAGGGTATTGCGAAAATGAGGAAAAGAAGCATGGAGGAAGGATAATGAATCACATTATTATAGCGGCAATGCCGGAAAAGGCAATAAGGAGTTATCGCTAAATTGTCGGCTTGACCTTCCTGCAATTCCGCCTGCATGCCACACTTCCAGGACCAAGGTGCATGGCGCGAAGCGCCACTGCAGTATATATACATATACACACACACACATATATATATATATATATATATATACATATCCCTGGACCAGGGCGGGGGGAGCCCGACGCGCCATGGGGGTGTCGGGGCACCAGAGACGCTTCCAGACCGCCCAAGACAGCCCCAACACAGATGAAAAGGACCGCAAGAGGCCTCCGGGAGGCCTACTATGCGAGAGGCCTCCAGGAGGCCTATTATCGCGGAGGTATCGTTCTAACACGCCCAAGATGGCCTCCGGATGGCCCGCACTCCCAAAAGGGCCCCAAGAAGCCAAAATCACTCATCTTCCTACGGTTTTTGGTACATTTTAGCGTTTCAGCCTTTTGGCATCCCGACGCTCCAAGACGGCCCAAGAGGCCCCCAAGACCGTTCCACGATAGCCGAAGAGGCCTCCAAGAGGGCCTCAAGACGGCCCACGAGGCCCCAAGACGGTGCCCTAGGCGCCCAAGACGGCCCGAGAGAGCCCCAAGACGGTCCCAAGAGAGGCCCACGGATGGGAACGCGAACCCAACAGCAGAGTCTTGCGCCCTAAGAGGCCCAGAGAAGGCCCGAAGAGTCCCCAAGTGGTCCGACGAGGCCCCCAAAGCCTCCCAAGTGGCTCCAAAAGGCCCCAAGGAGACGTACACGGGGCCCCAAGATTGCCCAACAGTGCCCTCGATGCTTCAAAATTGTCTGCAGGAGGCCCCTGGGAGGCTTCCGGATTGCCTCAGTGTGGCCTCAGGCACCCTCTCAAGTCGGGCCTCCACGCAGCCAAGACGGCCAATGACGGCTTCAGATTGCAAAACATCACCTTCCGATTGCCCGGAGAACCCCGACGATGCTCCTAAGGGATCCCAAGAAGCCCCAAGACGCCCCCCCAAGAAGCACCCAAGAGGTGCCTCCAACAGCAATGTGAGGAAGCATGGAGAACACCCCAGAAGCCCTTCAGATGCCCCCACGAAGACCCAAGAGGTCCCCAAGAAACCCTCAGGAGGCACGACTATGTCACGCGCTTGTGCTTGATTGCGCTGTCCAAGATCTTCCAGCGCCCCCCCGGCCTGGGCTAGAACCTGAGCGCGCGCGAAGCGCGCGCGATGGTTCTAGTACATATATATATATATATATATATATATATATATATAAGCGAACCGTCGCGATTCAATTCAATAGGCATGGTCCGTAAAGTGTGGAATATTTTATGCACGTCAGGACTATACTATTGTGCAGCAAGCACGCGTGTTTGTAGCGCGCTGCTACAACACATGTCTTAGATTGTCTTCAGCCCGTTGCTGGTGTTGACAGAGGGTCCTGCTCAACAGCCACGATTTCGACGACTGGTCCCAGTGAAGGGGAGAGCAAGAGTGATTCCGAATAAGGCCTCCCGCTAAATGAGACGATTCGTAAGACCCCCTCTCTATGGGCCAGGAGTTCTAGAACTAACGATCAGGTCCTTAGGGCACGAGACGCGTGGTATTTTATCCAGCTGCGCCGCCGCGCGATCTGCCCCGCGCTCGGGCACGGGCGCGTAGGGGAGGCCTTGGAGTGGGAGAGACGGGGGGAGGGGCCACGGAACCTTTTTTCCGAACACATGTTGGCCTCTGGATGCGTCGGGGAGACCGAACAAGTGCTTCACACAATGATATCAGCTAGGCGTAAGAGTGACCTTTCGCCGGAGTGACCTTTGGTGCGGGCACAGACGGGTCCCCAGATGGTTGAGAGAGAAGCGGTAGCAGCGGCTTGCGCGGTTGTTTTTCGCCTCCCCGCGGTCCCAAAAAGCCGCGCACATAAGGTCATTCTTACCCAGGGTCACTCTTGCGTGTAGCCGATGATAGCGACAGGGCCCGACGCGCACCAACTGATTGCTGCAAGCGCGGTGGCGGATAATTCTGTCGGCGCTGAACCTTGCCCCCACTTTGCGGTAGGCCAGTTTTTCGATTCGAGATGGATATGTTTGGGCGTGTTTTCGGAGCATTGCTCGACCCGAGCCTCAGAGGGACGGGCAGGATGGTACAAAAGAGCCTCTGGGGGGCTCCTGGCTCGGTATCGACGAGATCGGTTCGGGAAGAATGGGCGCGAAGACCGACAGCATTCTTGTTCGTTTTGTTCAGGACTCGCCATCGCTGTCGCCGCAGCCGTCGTCCGTTCAAGAGAGAAGGCAGCCTGCCCACCAGCGGCCACTGTCGGTTTTGGACAGCAGCAGCTGTTGGGCACCGTACACGCTTTTGACATACCCGTTCAGGGCGTCCAAACTTGCGAAGCGCAGGTCCCTGGGCCACCCCTCATCTCATTGCTCCTCGCGAGTGCTCCCCCTCGCAGAAGCAGGCGACATTGGTTCTCTGGGACTGAACCTTAGGTGCTCGATCATGAGACCCCTCGTTGAACGCAACCCTCCAGGGCTCGCGCTGGAGACCGCCAGAAACCGATGAGGTCCGTCAGCAGACCGCCGAAGACCGCCTGAGGCCGATGGGTAACAAGGGGTACGTGGAGCACGGTCGAGGGGCAACGGCCTCTACCTCCTCCTCCTCCTCCTCCTCCTCCTCCTCCTCCTCCTCCTCCTCCTCCTCCCCTCCTCCTCCTCCTCCTCCTCCTCCTCCCTCGTCCTCCTCCTCCTCCTCCTCCTCCTCCTCCTCCTCCTCCTCCTCCTCCTCCTCCTCCACCTCCACCTCCTCCTCCTCCCCCCTCGGGCCGCCTGGGCAAAGAGAATTCAGAGGCACAAAAAGGACCTTCGAAAACGTTTGTGAGACAACGGAAGGGCCTCCAGTAGCAAGAGATACATTCAGAACGTGCCTGCAGTGGCAAGAACAGTGCTTTCAGTGAGCCACACAAAAATATGCCTTCAGTGCGGTTGAGTGCGCAGTGCATCCGACCGCGCACGCCGGCCGAAACTCGCAGTCCTGTCGCAAAAGCAGCCCCGCCGTGCCCCGAGGACGAGCCCGCGCCGCCAGAGGCGCCGCGGCTGGCTGCCGAGGGGCCCGCGGAGCTTGCGGCTGGCGCAGCCGCGGGCCAGCCGGACTTTCGGTCCCAGCCTCTGGGCCTCCCAGAGGGGGCTTCCCGACGCCCCTCGAGTCATCAACACTCACGGCGGGAGGTTTTCCGCTATGTTCGGCTTCTGGGGGCCCTTGCGGGGCCTCGGGACCGTCAAGACATGATTCAGGACGAAAAAACAGTCTTGGGGAATGGGTCGGACGCAGGTCGACGTTCGGGGGTCGGGATTCTATGCTTTCCAGATGGGGTTCGAGCAGATGGGGTCGGAGGAGCGCGCCGCATCGCCAACGCATCGGCGATGAGGCTCGATGTGGAGCCCGAGTGGCGATGCATCGCCAATGCGGCGCAAGGGTTGCACACAGAAAGCCTGTGTAGATACAGAAGCCACGTCAAGCAAGAAATCGGAGGGGGTTGGACTTTGGGGCCCCCTCGTCGCCACGGCTGGACACAGCTCGGAAAACTGGTGCCTTTGGCCCGGGGGAGGCGTTTGGGGACCGATTCTGAGGTGTTACTGTCTCCATTCGCCCGCCTCCGACAGCAGGTGCCACACGGACGGTGCTTCTCCCTCGGTGGCCGTAGGGGCACACAGAAGTCGGAGGTTGACAGACCTCCTACCTTGACACGTCGATTAGCGAACTGGCCGTTTTCGGTTGTCATTTTTGCGGGTCCAGGTCCGTCGGTTTCGGTCCCAGGCCGTTTTCACTAAAGGGAGGTTTACTAAAGGGAGGTTTGTCCACCGCCGAAGAAGACCCCAGGGGCACCTCAGGGAGCTCAAGAGCTCGACGTCCAGCGTGCCCTAGCATCTCTTGACGCGAGGCTTCCTACTGTGGGCATGTGCTGTGCGGTGGATACCCATGCCAAGAAACACCCTGCTTGCCTCAAGGGTGCCCTGGGCTTCTTGGGATTCGCTGGTTTTGCAACGGAGAGCGTGGCGCTCCCACACCAAAATCCATGGACGCCCTGGGGTCTCGGGGTTGGGCTTCTTGTGGAAGGTTTCCTGTGGTCGGGCCCCTGCTGTAGTCCAGGCTGGTCTCCAGAGGCACACGGGGTGAGCCCTGAGCGGTCTCCACGGCCCGGCGCCGCCTCTGGCGGCGCCCCCCCGGGCGCCTGCGCGCCCGGCGGCCGGGGCGTGTCGCGGCCGCCGCGGGCTGCTTCGGCGGCCTGTTCCGGCCAGTCTGTGCGCAGCCGCAGGCGCCGCCAACCCAGACCCCCTCGAGTCATGAAAAAATCACGACGCGAGGTTTTTCGCTATTTTCGGCCTCTGGGGACCCTTCCCGGCCCTCAGCACCGTCAAAAAACGACTCAGGATGAAAAGCCGGTCCTGGGAAACGGGTCCGGACCTCTGGGGGTCGCGTCATGAAAAAATCATGACGTCGGGGGTCTGGGAACGTCCCTCGTCCATCCTCTCCACTTCGCAGTCTGGTGCCAGACGAGAGGTTCGGACTGCAGTGCGCGCCGTCCCAGATCGGTCGGCCCGCCGCTCGCTGATGGCCGAACGGTTTGTTTTTGGCCTGCAGGTGCCTGCCCGGCGATCGGGGATGCATCCGCGCTGTATCGACGACCCTTCGGTTGGCCCCCACTGAAGGCTCTCCCGCCTATGGACTGTTCCTGGGACGAGAGACGGGCTTCCAAAGGCCAAGCGTTTGGAAAGATCGGCCGTCACGATTTGTTCGTGACGCTGGTCTTAGGGCTGAACTTACGACCCACGGACTTGCCCCATGGGTGCACTCGGACACGGCCGCGGCAACGAAGGCGCCCCAGTGGGCCCCAAAAAACGCTCACGGACCTCGATCCTCGAGGCATGGGTTTCCTCCCTCTTCCTCGGGGGGAGGGGACAGGGGGAGGAGGAGGAGGAGGAGGAGGAGGAGGAGGAGGAGGAGGAGGCGGCGGAGAGAACATCCATCAAGAACACGAGACCAGTCCTCGAGGCATGGGTTTCCTCCCTCTTCCTCCCGAACCCGTCCCGGAGCGTCTTCTGGCCAGAATCCCGAGGCGAGTCTAATTATTCACGGACGCCCCTGGAGGCCCGAGAGAGGCCCAAAGACTTGCAGAGATTCGGGTTATGGAGCCTCGAGGCCCGGGTGTCATCCATGCTCCCTCCCCTCCCTCTTTCTATTCTGATCCGGGAAGCCGCGAGGGCGCTGCGAAGCGCAAAGTCGCGGGGCCAACAAGACGATACATTTGCGAGTGGGGGCGGCAAAGAGGGGGGGAGGACTAGAAGGGGGGGATATCATGGCGGGGGCCAGGATATCTCCCCAGATTTCATGGCCGGTCTTCTTACTTCAATACGTCCCTGCCCCCCCCCTTGGGCCGCGCACATGCCGCTGGCCATGATTTGCGCCCCCCCCTCTTGGACGCCCCCCCTCCTGGCCGCCACCGATGTGAGGGGCTCTGGGCCGGCAAGTCGCTGGGCCGACAAGGCGGGAGGAGGGAGGACGTGAACGAGGAGGAGGAGGAGGAGGAGGAGGACGAAGAGGAGGAGGAGGAGGAGAAAGGAGGAGGAAGGAGGAAGGAGGAGGGAGTAGAGGAGGAGGAGGACGACGAGGAGGAGAAGGGAGGAGCAGGAAGGAGGACGAGGAGGAGGAAGGAGGACGAGGAGGACGAAGAGGACAAGGAGGACGAGGAGGAGGAGAAGGAAGGACGAGGAGGAGGAGGAAGGAGGAAGGAGGAGGAAGAGGAGGACGAGGAGGATGAGGAGGACGAGGAGGAGAAGGGAGGAGGAGGAAGGAGGACGAGGAGAAGGAGGACGAGGAGGACGAGGAGGAGGAGGAGGACGAGGAGGAGGAGGAGGACGAGGACGAGGACGAGGACGAGGACGAGGACGAGGAGGAGGAGGAGGAAGGAGGAAGGAGGAGGGAGGAGGGAGGCGGAGGAGGAGGACGAGGAGGAGGAGGAGAAAGGAGGAAGGAGGAGGAAGGACCCAGCGGACCCAGCGCCGACCTTAGAGGGACGCGGGACGAGGGTGTTGGTCGTCCAACGAAGCGATTTTCCCGGAAAGGCGCGAAGGTCGGCGCGAAGGGGTCCGCGGCCCCTCCACCTCCGCCCCTTTCCGGGAAAATGTGTAGACATAGTGCCAGGGAGAGGGGTCCAACGCCGGTCCGAGGAAATCCGAGCGGACCTCGGGAGGTCGAGGAAACGCAAACATGGATTCAGGCGCGTGGGCTAAAGGCGAGCTCCGCTTCCGCGCAGAAATCGACGCGGCCCGTCGCCAAACGGGGCGGCGCCGGCCTCCCCCCACGCCCGCGTGCCAGATCCACGGATCTCTAGCCCACGTTCTGTAGCACACGTTCCGGTGATCCGCATCGGCCCCGGGCTTCTCTTGCGGCACGGCCGTGCGGAGGACACCTGCGCGTGGGGCAGCTCCCTCGCGTACTGCTCGCCGCCGGGCTCTCCGCGCGGGGGCTCGCGCCAGCCGCGAGGGCGCCAGGACCCCATCGTGGCCTTCTCGTCCCCCGCCCTATTCCTCTGCTTTGGCTTCGGCTGCAGCTTCAGACATGGGCGCCCCCCCCCTCCCCCGCCCGCCCTCCCGCCCTCCTCCCGTCCCGCCTTCCCTCCTCTTCCCCCTCTCCTCCTCCTCTTCATTTTTCTTCTCCTCATCATCCTCCTCATCTTCCTCCTCCTTCTCCTCCTCCTCCGTTTCCCCAAGATCAGAAACGACACCCTGGGTCTACCATGTCATCACAACCAGACATGATCGGCCCACGAACCCGGAAAGGGATTATATGTAAGGCATGGCAGCGTTTTCAAGACATTTGATGAGGCGACGGGCAATTGCAATGCTCAGTGTATCGATCTTGACGTACCGTGCCAAGGGTTGTGCTGTGTTGCGCCGTGCTGACTTGCGATGTGCCGTGTCGCGATTGTGCTCTATAGCGTTGTGGATCGAGTCCCCCTTTGAATCCGAGTCCTGACCGAACTAAGCTGGATCCTAAGCTCGCAGGGGAAGAGGAAGAGGGGAGCAGGAGGAGGGGGGTGAGGAGCCACACGTCCCTCTCCCCCTGCTCCCGTCGCCCCTTTCCTGCTCATCATCCTCGTATAAGTCCTCTTCCTCCTTCTCCTCCTCCTCCTCCTCCTCCTCCTCCTCCTCCTCCTCCTCGTCCTCCTCCTCGTGCTTTTCCCAGAGAAGGAGGACGAGGAGGAGGCGAAATGATAGGACGAGGCTGACGAGTAATATGAGGAAGAGGGGGAGGAGCAGGAGAAAGCGGAGGTTGCGGAGTCACTCCAAATATTGTTTCATTACCGTCGTTTCCTTCATGTTCCTAATCTTCATCTTTCAATCCCTCATTGCACAAAGCATCATCCTCGCATCTCTCCCGTGGGAGGATGACGAGGAGGGTGTGGTTAGAGGATTGTGAGTGACATGGGTGTGGTTGGAGGATTGTGAGTGACATGGTCAAGGAGAGGAGCAAGAGGAGGTTGAGAAACCGCTTCTGGTGTTCATCTTCTTGCTCCCATTAATTATATGCTTCCTCCATTTCATCCTCCTACCGCTCGCCTTCCATTCATCACTCATGCTCGTCGTCACGCCTCTTGTGGGAGGAGATGAACGAGGGAGAGGGAGATGGAGGAGCAGGATGGGAAGGATGAGGAGGATATTAATGACCAGGATGACCACGATGAGCATTTTGATGAGGCACTCCTCATCCTGCTCCTCCTCATCCTCCCCATCCTCCTCCACCATCCTCGTCAGTCTCCCCCTTCCTCCTCCCATGAGAAAGATATGATGATGACGGGCATGAGCAGTATAACGAAGGTGATATGGACACTTGATCGCAGCAGCAAGATGAGGAGTAGTGGCGCATCAACCGCCTCCTCATCTGCCTCCCACCCCCCCTCCGCTATCACCCCTGCTATCACTCCTCAGCCCATATTCCTGCCTCATCCTCCTTGTCGGCGCCGTCTTCCCCCTTCCTCCTTCTCATACCACTACCCTCCCCCCAGAAGGGACACATGATGGATTGATCGAATGATGGTGATGAAGACGATGTTGATGATGGTGACGACGATGATATTACCGATGGTGATGGTGGTGATGAAACTGTTGTTGTTGATGATGTTGATGATGGAATGGTGGTGGTGATGATGGTGAGGATGTTGGTCGTCATGGTGATGCGGAGCATGATTCGAGATGATGGCGGCAGAAGGGAAGGTGGAGGATCAGAAGGAGGCGCAGGAGGAGTTGCCCCACTCCTGATGTTCTCCCCGTCCCCGTTGTTCTCCTCGACCATCTCCTCCCTCCTCACTGTCTTATCCCCCATCCCCCTCCTCTTACAACCCCCCGCCCCCTCATCCGATCGCGTCTCTTCATCAGTTCATCCTCATCTTCATCCATCTCCCCCCCCCCCCGCCTCCCCTCTTGTAGGACAGGAGTGGAGGGGCGGGAGGATGGCCAGGAGTCAACGATGCTGCAGCATGAGGGCCAGCAGGATGAAGAGGAGGTGAAGGAGGAGGAGCGATGGGAGAAGGAAGAGGAGAATAAGGAGGAGGAGGGGAGGGATGAGGGTGGGAGGAAGGAGGGGGAATGAGGCAGCATGGAGGATCAGGAGGAGGAGGGCGACGACGAGAACGGAGGAAGAAAGGAGGGCGACGTCAGGATCGACAGCGGGACGATGAGGAGGAGGATAACGATGGCCAGACGCGTCAACGATGTTGCAATACACCTTTCCTCCAAGTTCCTTCCTCGTAGGTCCCTGCACGTTTTTGTCAATGCGGGACGCCCCCGATTACAAAGACCGCCGATCGAGAATTCTGAATCGCACCCAAAACACAACTCCTGGGACTTCAGCGCCGCGACACAACGCCACTGTCGCGCCCTGACAATCCGGAGTCGTGCCCGGACACCGCACCGGGGACTTCCACACCACGAATCGGTGTGACGATTCCGCTCTGGCAATCTAAACCGTGCTAGAACACCGTTCCTGGGACTTCAACCATTCGAGCATTTGGAAGCTGGTGCAAACTTACGAATTTGCGCGGCGCTCAGGCGAGAGCAGCATTTTGAACAGGAACCGCCCCTCATCCTCGAAAAGACAAAACGATAAAACGATAACACTAGTTTGATAACGACCCCCCTGCATGTCTGAAGCTGTCGCAATTCTTAAAATGCGCATGCGCGGCGCCGATGCAAGAGCCACATGTTTGGGAAAGGCCAGCCCTCCATGTGAAGCGGCTGCAGACGTGAAAGGCGAGCGTGCGCGGCGTCAGGGCGAGGGCCACATGTTCCAAAGATCCACCCTTTCCAGGGCGAATGCTCGCAGCGATCTAGGCGAGAGCTACGATTCGAAAGCCACCCGCCATCCATCGGTAGCACTGCTGCAAGATTCGAGCTTCAAGATCATGTACGGTTGGGAAGTCTGAGGTGGAACGCCTGGCCCGCCCTGCCGACGCAGTTTGGAGGTGAGGCTGCGTGAAGATCGGGAGCAAGACGAGGATGCGCATGACGATGACCAGGGGGAGGGGGTATGAAGGCCACGAGCGCAAGGAAGGGGATAAGGAGGAAGATGATCTGGATAAGGACGATGCTGCATCAATAGGGCAAGGACAATAATGGGGAGGATGCGGATCGGGACGAGGATGAGGTTGATGATGGGGAGGATGAGGAGGAAGATGATCAGGAGGAGGGGGAGGAGCAGGAAGGATGGTCTAGCGAACTCGAACGACATCGTCGCAAAGACAATCCATCATCATCATGTCTGAGAGTTTGCCATTTTCCAGGTCACCCCCGTCACCCCCGAACCGAGTTTCCACCGCTCAGTGCCACCGATCGCACGCAGCCTATGTCGGCCTGGCTACACCGCTTGCGTCGGATTGAGCGGCTCTGGTGGACAAGCACGCGTTGACGCCAACATGGGGAAACACAAAATGTGTAAACATAGCGGCAGGGAGGGGGGACGAGGGGGTCCAACGCCGGTCCGAGGAAATCCGAGCGGACCTCGGGAGGTCGAGGAAACGCAAACATGGATTCAGGCGCGTGGGCTAAAGGCGAGCTCCGCTTCCGCGCAGAAATCGACGCGGCCCGTCGCCAAACGGGGCGGCGCCGGCCTCCCCCCACGCCCGCGTGCCAGATCCACGGATCTCTAGCCCACGTTCTGTAGCACACGTTCCGGTGATCCGCATCGGCCCCGGGCTTCTCTTGCGGCACGGCCGTGCGGAGGACACCTGCGCGTGGGGCAGCTCCCTCGCGTACTGCTCGCCGCCGGGCTCTCCGCGCGGGGGCTCGCGCCAGCCGCGAGGGCGCCAGGACCCCATCGTGGCCTTCTCGTCCCCCGCCCTATTCCTCTGCTTTGGCTTCGGCTGCAGCTTCAGACATGGGCGCCCCCCTCCTCCCCCGCCCGCCCTCCCGCCCTCCTCCCGTCCCGCCTTCCCTCCTCTGCCCCTTCTCCTCCTCCTCTTCCTTTTTCTCCTCCTCATCATCCTCCTCCTCATCTTCCTCCTCCTCCTTTTCCTCCTCCTCATTCGCCTTCTCTTTCTCCTCCTCGTCCTCCTCCTCCAACTCCTCCTCGTCCTCCTCCTCCTCCTCCTCCTCCTCCCTCCTCCTCCTCCTCCTCCTCCTCCTCCTCCTCTCCTCCTCCCCTCCCTCTTCCTCCACCTCCTCCTCCTCCCACTCCTCCTTCCTCCTCCTCCTCACCCCCCAGGATCAGGCACGACGCCTGGGTCCACTCCTCCTCCTTCTCCTCCTCCTCTCCTCCTCCTCCTCCTCCTCCTCCTTCTTCCCCCTCTTCCTCCACCTCCTCCTCCTCCTCCTCCTTCTCCACCTCCTCCTCCTCCTCCGCCCCCCCAGGATCAGGCACGACGCCCTGGGTCCAACATGTCATCACAATCAGAAACATGTCGACCGCGTTGAGAATTCCTTGGCCAGCGTGCCCTTGCACAGTTTCGATCCGAATTTGCACAATTTCGGGAAAACACCGAAAGAACAACAAAACGCGGACGTCCCCGAATGTGGCGGGGTGCGTTCGAGGGCAAATTCACCAACAACAGAACATGATCGACCCACGAACCCGGAAAGGAATGCAGAAACGCAAGGCATGGCAACGTTTCAAAGACATGTGATTGGGCGACGGGTAAACGCAATGCTCAACGTATCGATCTTGATGTACCGTGCCGAGGGTTGTGTTGTGCTGCGCCGTGCTGGATTGCGATGTGCCATGCCGCGGTTGTGCTCCATAGCGTTGTGGATCGAGTCCTCCTTTGCATCCGAGTCCTGACCGAACTGATCTGGATCTTAAGGTCGAGCTGCCTCAGCAAATAGTAGCTGCCCCAGGGCTAACTGACAGGGGGACCTGCCTGGAGGACGCGCCGCGGAATGTCCCAAGGGACGCGCCAAGCGACGTGCCAGGGGACGTGCCATGCGGACGCACCGCGGGACGTGCCAAGGGGACGCGCTACGGAACGTGCCAATAGCCGTGCCACGGGACGTGCCGGGGGACCCATGTGTGTTCAGGTTTGCCCCGCCCTGGGGCGTCAGGAACCGATGTGGTTTCACGTATCTCCCGCTCTGGGGCGTTCGGGACCCATTTTTGCTGCACGTTTGCCCCGCCCTGGGGCGTTAGGAACCCATGTGTTTTCACACTTGTCCCGCCCTGGGGCGTCAGGAACCGATGTGTGTTCACGCTTCTCGAGTCTGATAGGGGCCTCCTAGGGGCGGGGGCAAGCAAAAAGCGCTCCCCGAACACAGATCCCCATACAGAAAAATACCTCCTTGGGCCGCCTGGGGGGCGGGGGAAGCGAAGAGCGCCCCCCGAACATAGGTCCCATTACAGAACAGTGCCTCCTGGGGCCTCCCTCTGTGAGGCATCCTGGAGCCTCCTGGGGCCTCCTGGGGCGTTCGGAACCTATGTGTGTTTGCGCTTCTTCTCCCGCCCTGGGGCGTTAGGAACACGTGTGTTTTCACGCTTGTCCCGCCCTGGGGCGTCAGGAACCATGTGTTTTCACGCTTGTCCCGCCCTGGAGCGTTAGGAACCATATGTTTTCACGCTTCTCGAGCCTGCTGGGGTCTCCTGGGGGGCCGGGGGGGGAGCGAAAAGCGCTCCCCGAATAATCTCCCAAAATAGAACATACGTTAAACACGCATTTCATTTAAGAAATCCTTTGAATTCTGATCTCCAGGAGAGAAACACTGTGTAACACAAAACGTTTGGCTCGAGACATCCTCAACAAATTCTGAAGAAAACTAGCGTTTCGTTCAGGACATCCTCAAAATTAAAGCACTATATAACACAAAACAAACGCTTCGCTCGAGACATCCTCAACAAATTCTGAAAAATAAGCGTTTCGCTCGGGACGGCCTCAAAAATAATTCCGCTGGCCCTTTTCTCGCTTCGTTCTTTACAACAAATAATTCCGCCGGCCTTCTTCCCGTCGGGCCCGGGGGGAAACCGCTAAAAGAAACCCGTCGGCTCTGGGGGGAAAACAGCTAAAAGAGAGCCCTGGGCTGGCGCCCTTTCCGGGAAAAAATTGTTGTCGCTTCGCGAATCCCCACCAGCCCATCCAGAAACGATGCCCAGAGGAATTGCCTCGATCAGAGAAGTGGGCAGCACACAGAGGAAGCCATTATGAGACATCTTGGGATATCTTGAGCCATCTTGGAGGTCATTTTGGGCTCTCCCAGACGCTCTTGGAGTCATCTTAATCCGTGCCCCCCCCCAAGAGGCCTCCATGTGGCTAAAACCTGTGTAGAATCAATGATTAGGCATTCTCGCCGAGGCCTCTTGGAGCATCTTGGGTGCATCTGGGGGGGCTCTTGGGGCCTCTTGGGGGTCTCTTGGGGGCCTCCGGGGGGCCTCTTGGGGGCCTCTTGGGGCCATTTTGGGGCCATCTTGGGACCTCTTGGGGCTTCCTGGGCGCTTCTTGGGGCCATCTTGGAGGAGATCGATCAAACAAGAGGGGGGGTTTAATTAGCGCCCCCCCTCGGAAGCCCCTAAAATCGCCTCTTGGACCCCTCTTGGAACGCTCTTGGAGTGCTCTTGGGCGCTCTTGGGGCCGTCTTGGGGCTCTTTTGGGGCTCTCTTGGGGCCCTCTTGGGCCATCTTGGAACCATCTCCAGGCCTCGGATGGCCATCGGAAGCGAAAAGGCGAGAAAGCAAAAATCATTGATTTTCCTTAGGTTTTGGGACGATTTTGGCCTCTTCGGGGCCTCCTTGGGGAGCTGTTTGGCCACTTGGAGTTATCTTGGGGCCGTCTTTGGGCTTCTTGGAACCATCTTAGGAGCCATCTCGAGCGATCTTGCGCTATCTTGAGCCATCTTGGAGCTCATCTTGGGTTCTCTGAGGCGCTCTTGGAGCCGTCTTGGGCCATCTGGGACGCTCTAACTACCCGCGGCCCCCCCCGTCCAGGTCCAGGGGAGGGGGTAGGGGGAGGGGTAAACCCCTCCCCAAGGGGGAAGAGGGAGGGGTGGAAGAGGATCTGCTCTAGACCACCTACGCCCAGAGGGCTGGTGGGATTGATTCGACCACCGATGGGTTACCACCAGCGGCCCGCACGCAGGGGTTCCCCCCGGCGCCCGATGCGGCCGCCGAGGGGTTACCACTGGCGGCCCGCACACGAGGGCTCCCCCCTGCCCACGACTCGGCCGCGGATGGTCCATTACCCTTTTAGACCAGACCAGTGTTTCCCCCTGGCGCCCGATGCGGCCGCAGACTGGGTAGCCATTGGTAGCACGGAAAGACAAGGGTTTCCCCTTGCGCCCGATCTCGCAGAGGATGGATTACCAGACCCTCGGGGGGCTCCAGGCATACTTCCAGAGACTTCTGGAAATCTCTGGATGCCCAGGTTCCCTGCATCTCTCCTTCCCTGATTCCTCCTCTTCCCATTCCTCGCATTTGAAAGCGCGTTTTCCGATGCAGCTCTGCTCCCCCTCGTCCACCTTTACCTTCGGAGGCGGGAGATTGAGGAAGAAGAGGAGGAGGAGGAGGAGGAGGAGGAGGAGGACGAGCGGGAGGGGGAGGAGAAGGAAGAGAAGGAGGAGGAGGAGGCAAGGGGCGGAAGGAGGAGGTACGCGAGGCGTGCGACTACGCGGACATCTCTCCACGCCCCTCGCGCTCGCGATCAAGGTTCTCTCAGCCGTGGCGCTCAGCCCATGCCCAGGCAGGCCACACGGGGGGGGGGCCAGGCAGAGGCGCTAGCCCAGAGCCCCCCCCACACACCCCGCGCGACAGAGCGGCCGACGTCGCCCCGCCAGAGGGGACGGCACAGTGCCGCCAGCGCCGCACGTGGGTCCCCAAGACCCCGCCCCTCCTGCAAAGGCTCAACGAAAACGATCTACATCACCGGGCGGCCGTGCTTTCCCGCAATTCCTGGGAATCTTACCCGTGGCCCCACGGGGGCATGGCCCCAGCCTTGCTGGGGTTCGAACCTGTCTGCGAGGATCCGCCCCCAGGCGGCCGAGTGCCCAAGTCCCACCAGCCCTCTGGGCGTAGGTGGTCTAGAACAGATCCTCTTCCACCCCTCCCTCTTCCCCCTTGGGGAGGGGTTTACCCCTCCCCCTACCCCCTCCCCTGGACCTGGACGGGGGGGGCCGCGGGTAGTTAGAGCGTCCGGAAGCGAAAAGGCGAGAAAGCAAAAATCATTGATTTTCCTTAGGTTTTGGGACGATTTTGGCCTCTTCGGGGCTTCCGAGGGGGGGCGCTAATTGAACCCCCCCTCTTGTTTGATCGATCTCCTCCAAGATGGCCCCAAGAAGCGCCCAGGAAGCCCCAAGAGGTCCCAAGATGGCCCCAAAATGGCCCCAAGAGGCCCCCAAGAGGCCCCCCGGAGGCCCCCAAGAGACCCCCAAGAGGCCCCAAGAGCCCCCCCAGATGCACCCAAGATGCTCCAAGAGGCCTCGGCGAGAATGCCTAATCATTGATTCTACACAGGTTTTAGCCACATGGAGGCCTCTTGGGGGGGGGCACGGATTAAGATGACTCCAAGAGCGTCTGGGAGAGCCCAAAATGACCTCCAAGATGGCTCAAGATATCCCAAGATGTCTCATAATGGCTTCCTCTGTGTGCTGCCCACTTCTCTGATCGAGGCAATTCCTCTGGGCATCGTTTCTGGATGGGCTGGTGGGGATTCGCGAAGCGACAACAATTTGCCAGGGCTCGAACCTGACGACGAGGACCCGGCAGGGGTCGGCGGAAGAAACGACAGCCAAGGGGCGGTCTTTCAGAGAACTTACGCCCTCCTTCAGCGACTACGTAGCAGGACGGGGGGAGGAGGGAGAAGGGTGAAGGAGGGCAATGACAGAAAGTCCACGTTGAAAGGGAAATAGTAGACTTCGTGCTGCTTCTGATGGGCCAAGCGGAGCAAAAGAGGTACGCTGTGTTGAATCCAGGGCCGCGCTGCAACTCCCCGAGAGCGGCGGGGGGAGCGGGGGAAGGGTTGGGAAGAACCATTCTCCGGCCCGAGCTGGGCCGAGGGCACGTGCATCATCCAACCTGGCGCTAGCCAGGGACGTTCCACCACCCCCTGAGACTGAAGTGGTGAGGGCGACGAGGAGCTAGACACCCCGTCGTGATCCACTGGCCCCCACCTACCCGGGGTAACGCGAAGAAGAGGGGGGGACTGCCACACCCCCAGGGGCGCCCCTCTGCCCCCCCTTGGCGACGCAGGGCCCGGCCCTTCACGCTTCTGGGTGGAAGCGGGGCGGGCGGGCGACGAGCAGGAGGGCGCAGCAGCAGACGCGGGGGGGGGGGGGGGCGAGAGCCGACTCGAGGGAGGGGGGGGGGGAGAGTCGGCGGCAAGCGAGGGGGGGAAGCGAGAAGGGGGCGGGCCTTGTCCAGAGGCCTCGAAGTTCCCCCCGGCCTTCCGAGAAGTTGCCCAGGCCCTCCCCGAGGGCACCGAGAGCTGCTCACGGGGCGCGAGGGCCTCTGCGAGGTCCGGCCGCCCGCTGAGAAGGCCCTCTCCTTCGCGCAGTCCCCCCTCGCTCGCCGCCGAGGCAGGCGAGGAGGGGGGAAGGAGAGGCGCGAGGGCGGCGCGAGAGGCCCACCAGGAGCCCTGGCAACCTCCAAGAAGGGCCTCTCGTCCCCAAGCCGTTCCCCGGCCCTCGAGGGGAGAGGGGCGAGCGCAGCCCCGCCCTCCGAGGCTCTCCTGGCGGGGCGGGGTGCGCTTCTCCGCGAGTCCCGGGGGTACCCTCTCGACCGAGTCCCTGACAGACCCAAGACACGCTACGTGCCGCTTGCCTCACGCGCGGGGCCAACTGCGAAAGGCGGAGGGAGGAGGGGGAGGAGGAGGCAAGAGAGGAAGAGGAAGAGGAGGAGGAGAAAGAAGTCCCACCAGCCCTCTGGGCGTAGGTGGTCTAGAGCAGATCCTCTTCCACCCCTCCCTCTTCCCCCTTGGGGAGGGGTTTACCCCTCCCATACCCCCTCCCCTGGACCTGGACGGGGGGGGCCGCGGGTAGTTAGAGCGTCCCAGATGGCCCAAGACGGCTCCAAGAGCGCCTCAGAGAACCCAAGATGAGCTCCAAGATGGCTCAAGATAGCGCAAGATCGCTCGAGATGGCTCCTAAGATGGTTCCAAGAAGCCCAAAGACGGCCCCAAGATAACTCCAAGTGGCCAAACAGCTCCCCAAGGAGGCCCCGAAGAGGCCAAAATCGTCCCAAAACCTAAGGAAAATCAATGATTTTTGCTTTCTCGCCTTTTCGCTTCCGATGGCCATCCGAGGCCTGGAGATGGTTCCAAGATGGCCCAAGAGGGCCCCAAGAGAGCCCCAAAAGAGCCCCAAGACGGCCCCAAGAGCGCCCAAGAGCACTCCAAGAGCGTTCCAAGAGGGGTCCAAGAGGCGATTTTAGGGGCTTCCGAGGGGGGACGCTAATTAAACCCCCCCTCTTGTTTGATCGATCTCCTCCAAGATGGCCCCAAGAAGCGCCCAGGAAGCCCCAAGAGGTCCCAAGATGGCCCCAAAATGGCCCCAAGAGGCCCCCAAGAGGCCCCCCGGAGGCCCCCAAGAGACCCCCAAGAGGCCCCAAGAGCCCCCCCAGATGCACCCAAGATGCTCCAAGAGGCCTCGGCGAGAATGCCTAATCATTGATTCTACACAGGTTTTAGCCACATGGAGGCCTCTTGGGGGGGGGCACGGATTAAGATGACTCCAAGAGCGTCTGGGAGAGCCCAAAATGACCTCCAAGATGGCTCAAGATATCCCAAGATGTCTCATAATGGCTTCCTCTGTGTGCTGCCCACTTCTCTGATCGAGGCAATTCCTCTGGGCATCGTTTCTGGATGGGCTGGTGGGGATTCGCGAAGCGACAACAATTGAGGAAGGAGGATGGTGAGCAGGAAGGGGAGGCACGAGGCTGGAAGAGGGAGAAACAGGGGAGGAGGAGGAGGAGGAGGGGGAGGAGGAGGAGGAGGAGGAGGAGGAGGAGAAGGAGGAGGAGGAGGAGAAGGAGAAGAAGAAGGAGGAGGAGGAGGAGGAGGGCAGCAGGAGGAGACGGAGGAGGAGGAGGAGGAGGAGGAGGACGACGAGGAGGAGAAGGAGAGAAGCAGGAGGAGGAAAGGCGGGAGAAAGAGAAGGAGGAGGAGAGAAGGAGGAGGAGGAGGAGGAGGAGGAGGAGAAGAGGGGGGGTAGCTAGGTGCGAGCGCGCCATATCTGACATCCTACCCCCCCTCCCACCCATCCCTTCTCATTGCGATGTTGCTGAAATATCTGCCGACGCGTGTTATAATGGACCTGGAACTCCAAAGAAAGCCTCATCGTGTCATGCGCAATCGGAAGAAAAGGAGCTGCCTACATTTGAGGAGGAGGTGGTGGATGTGCAAGAGGAATAGGACGAGGATGAAGAAGGAGGAGGGCAAGGACGACCAGCAGCAGCAGGAGCTGAGTGGAAGGAACGGGAGGAGCAGGAGGACCAGGGGAAAGCGGGGGAGGGAGAATGAGGGAGGGGTTAGCAATGAAACAGAACGTGGATCCAGAAAAGTGGCCCGCGTTGGGGCGAAAGCGCCATCCTGAAAGACGGGAGCAAAGCGCCGATCCGAAAACGAGGCCCACGCTGCAGCCGGAGCGCCACTCACCGAAAACAATCGGATTGTAAACAAAAGTAAGAACTAACAATTTCTGAAGTCATGGATGTAGAAGGGACGCGGATATTGTCGAACATCTTCTGGACAGCATCAGGGGAGAGAGGAGAGTAGTATTCATATTGTGCAAGTGCGGAGGAAGGCGGAACAGGAGGAGGAAAACCAGAGTGAAAAGGGGACAGGGGGAGGGGAGCAGTGCAAGAGGACGGGAGGAGGAGGCGGAGGAGGAGGAGGAGGGAGGAAGTCGGGGATGGCCAGGAGACCGATGGTGGAGGAGGAGGCGGAGGAGGAGGAGAGAGGAGGAGCGAGGACAGGTGCAGGAGCAGACCTCCCCGAAAGTTTTCGAGCCAGTGTTGTCATCTGTCGTTTCTGCCATTCCCTCCATGTCTGCCCCCGCTCTGTTTCCACCCATCTTCTGCTGTTACTCATATCCTGATCCTCCCCTTGCTGGCGACACCTCGTCCCAGTCGTGTGGCTGCACACTGGCTGCGCTTGTCCTCCTCTCCCTGGTCCACCACCGCTGGGTGAGAATTGCCATGCTAAGGACCCGTCGTCGTCGCCAGTGGGGAAGCAGAACTAAGAATGGGCAACGCGTGGCGCAATCTGTGTTCCAATCGACTCCCGTGTCTTCCTTGGATCTTGGTTCACTTTTTCGCGTCATCCCAGTGTTCTTTCGTCAGTGGTGATCGGCTCGTGTTATCTGGCGTCTGACTACCGCCTCTGAAGGCGGCCTCCGCAGCAGTTAGTGGGCCAGAGCCTAACGTTCCGCCCTTAGCTTGGCCACCCGGCGACAGATACATTGTCCCTCAGGCGAAAAATATCACAGATCCCCCGACACCTTTATTACAATAAGATCTGGAACGTTGGTAGTGGTGGGTTATCCAGCATCGTTGAATATGCCGACTGATTAGTTTCTGAGCGGTTGGTTGCATTCCATCTTGCAGGTGTGCGGTGGTAGAGCTTGTGGGGTTGCAAGATATGGAGTGAGCCCGCATCGCATTCCAACTGGCATCGCAAGTCTGCTTCACCTGCGCCTCGCACGAAGTCAAAATTATGCTGAATTGGAATCGCGAATACATATACAACAACTGAATGAGCCCGCGGTGACCACAGGTAGGGCGTTCTTCTATTGAAAGCAGGTGCCGAAGCATACAGAGTGCTCATTTCTACTTCGTGTGCTGCACGTGGCCTCCGCCGCCCCTTCGGCGCGCTTCATTTCTAATTCGTGGCCGGAATTGCAAATGACCAGAATTAGACATGAACGCGCTTGTTAGGCCCCGGAGGCCCCAGGGCAAATGCATTCGAGCGCGCGCCCGAGTCTGGATCTGGGGCGCGCCATCCTCGATCGGGCACGCGTAGACGTGACGCGCAAATCCTGCGTGTCGCGCACACGTGACGCGCAAAATCCGCGTGTCACACGGAGCGCGCTTGGGGCGGGACACGCAGAATCAGGGGGCGGACACGCAAAATCTGCGTGTCGCACGCCGGGGGTGTCCGGGGGCCGGGGTGGGGACACGCAGAAATCTGCGTGCCACGCGGGCCCCACCAGGGGGGCGATCACGCAAAATCTGCGTGTCGCACGCCAAGGGTCCTGGGGGCCGGGGTGGGGACACGCAGAATCTGCGTGTCACGCGGGCCCAAAATCTGCGCGTCGCACGCGGGGGGTCTGGGGGCCGGGGTGGGGACACGCAGAATCTGCGTCTCACGCGGGCCCCACCAGGGGGGCGGACACGCAAAATCTGCGTGTCGCACGCCGGGGGTCCGGGGGCCGGGGTGGGGACACGCAGAATCTGCGTCTCACGTGGGCCCCAGGGGGGCGGACACGTAAAATCTGCGTGTCGCGCGATGGGTGCCCCGGGGGCCGGGGTCGGGACACGCAGAATCTGCGTGTCACGCGGGCCCCAGCAGGAGGGGGCCAAGGGCCGGGGACCGTGGCGCTCCCGGAGGTCCAGAGGCTGGGGGCCAGGGCCGGGACATGCAGAATCTGCGTGTCACCTCGAGAACGCCGCGCAGGGACACGCAGAATTTGCGTGTCACGGAGGCATTCGCGTTTGCGCGACACGCGAAGCCTGCGTGTCAGTCACTCGGCGGCTTTGAGGCTTCAGACTGACGTGACACGGAACGCGCTCGGGGCGGCGTCGCGTAAGTAAACGTGACACGCAAATCCTGCGTGTCACCTGGAACGCGCTCGGGGCGGCCGGGCGACGCGACACGCAGGATTTGCGTGTCGCGTAGACGTGACACGCAAATCCTGCGTGTCACACCGAACGGCGACGACGTTGTTGTTGCCGTTTATCTTTTGATCTTTAACGAACGTAAGCAGAAGCTGCGCCCTGACGCTTTGGAGACACGTTGGGCGTAGCGCTTGAGCACATGCCTTCCCGTCGGCACCTCTCACTTGCAATTCGTGGCCGGAATTGGAAATGACCGGAATTACAAATGACCGGAATTACAAATGAGTGCTCTGTATCTGAAACGCAATAAAATAATCAAAATATACCACGAAGATAACACATGCCATTGAAGAGTGCCTTGCGCTTTGAGCAACTCTAAATATAATTCGCAATCTCAGCCATGCAATGTACATCTATTCAAACTCAAGCAGATGAGATGCAACGCTATCCGTTGCAAAGAAAAACAGGCCAATGCAAGCAATGCAATACGAAGCAACGGAATACATTGCAATGCGAAGCAAAACTGTATAAAGCAATGCAAACACAATTGCAATGCCAGCGCAACGCAAGGTAAACGCCATGGTTCACAGTGAGAAGCAATTCAAGTGCAATGATGATACACACGCAATGGTAATGCACAGCAGCTCAAAGCAATGTAGCACCGTGCCAAGCAATGCAGAGCAACCCCAGGAATCCAAGGAACCCGTGGCACCCCTCAGTGAACTCAACGGAATGTGGGTGGAGAGCGCCAAAGCCACCGGACCACTCGCACAGAAAAGCGAGGAGACGTTTTGGCAGAGCCTACTTGAGGGGAATAGGGCCCCCGATGTCCCCGAGAAAACCTTGAAGACGGTCCGTAGCCGTTTTGGCCCACGTTGTTCGCCCGAGCGATTTACGCTCAAGCCGGTGCATTCAAAGAGTGCCGCGGCAGTAGGTAACATTTTGACATAATCTTGGCCAGATCGACAGCAATGGGGCCTGGCGTCATGTGTTGGGGTCGTCGTCGCTCAGCTTGCTAATTCGCTGGCCTCCTTGGTTCGGTTCTCTGTACGCTGCCGACAGGGCATCGGTTACACGTACTGGCACAACTACGGTCATACGTGGTCGGGTTTGCAAGTATGCATTTGGTCTGGGCTAAGTGGCCGTCTCCTGGCTTATCGTGGTTTCAAGTTATGACGCCAGTTTGGGCCAGCACTGCGCCGCTTAGCCCATCCGCGGCCAGTTCAGCTCGGCTCATTGTTGTTTGGCTTTGTTCGTTTGAGCTCCGAACATAGCTATCCCATCAGCCTGTATTCGATGTGATAACTGTCTGGTTTGGTACCTGATGCTTTCCATGAGCGCACCTTTGCAGCTGTTTTTGCAGGTCCTGCTTCTTCGGGCGATTACTCGCCCGCACCATTGGAAGCTACGACGCGTAGTAGTCTGTAATTTGCCATTGCAGGTTATCATTTAATGCGTGTACTATTTCCACCCTGTCCCCCCCCCCCATCCATTATCATTGCTTTTCTTGTCCTGTAGTCGCAGCTCCATTGTTTAAGGAGTGTATGTGCTCCCGCTGTCTTGCGACGACGCTCTCTCACGGGCTCTTCCCCACCTTCACCCGTGGAGCCCGCGCGTCTGATTCTTCCCAGGGTTACGACTTGTCCAGCCTTTGCTTTGGATTTGTTTTTGAAGAAGAATAGGCCCTACCCCATGTATCCCTTCGGGCATTGCAATGGAGATATGTGGTTATGTCCACTCGTTATCACGCGAAATCACACAATTCCAGGAGGCTGGTATCGAGATCCTTCTCATCTCTGTCAAGTAATAGCATGCGCTCACACTACTTACTCTGGAAGGGTCAGTTTGATGCATGCTTGTGCCAAACAATAGCCACACGCGCGCGCGCATGTCGAAATCATACCAAACACCTTAGTTACGCAGGCATTTCAACATACCAGATTTTACCTTACAGAATGGGTTCCATCACATTGATTGCAGACATGTTGGCCCGCGCGCACTTTCTGTAATCGTGAGAAACCCAGGTGGTGTTTGCAATTTCGTCCAGGCTCGCATTCTCGTCTTACCCATGTGGTGCATCCGCGTTGATATAGCATGCGCCGAGCGCACGTGTCGAAATCCGTACGAAGCTATTGGCTTCAGAAGCATGTCGAGGAAGAGTTCTTCTGTAACATACAAAAGACCGCGTGTTTCTCAACAAACCGTTTGATTGGTTTCTTGAATCGTTGCGCACACACTTCTTCTCATCACCTTCATCATCGCCATCGCATCACCGCCGTTATCGTCATCGCCAACCACGGTCATTGCCGCCATCATCAACACATTCATTTGCATCACCGACACATTGACGTCATCACCGCCACCTTCTTCACCAGCATCGGCGCCGTCATTGGTGTTGTCGTCATCATCGTAATCATCACTTTCTCCATCGGTATTATCATCAACGTTGCCGCCTTTGTCGACGCCGCCATCATATCGCTCCTGCCCAGGTCGTCGACCCACACTGAAATGCTCTCGCGCCAGCGCGACTTTGAAGACGCGCTCGGAAATTCGAATCGGTGAGCACCATCGCGGCCCAAACTGTTGTGCCGAAACAGCTTGGCGATCTGCGCGGGAACGTGCGCACGCAACTGCGGCCGCATAGATGAGCTAGCAATTGTTGCCGAGAAGGTTATGCCAAACACGATGCGGGTGGAAGGGTGGGATGTTTGCGCGAGCATTGGAGTTGACAATTCGACAACAGTAAGGGTCTTCCACAGTTGCCCGAGGCCAGCAGTCTGCGCTTCAAACAATGTTCCACCGATAGCCGTGACCCGCATCCGGCGGAGATGATGGCACGATTTGACGTTTTCGAGGTGGGCAGACAGACGCGATGGTGTTGGGAGGTAGTAGTGGTAAGGCGCGGCGGATGTTGGCAAGGCGCGCAGGGGCTGGGACATTCGCGTAAGCGGCTGTGCGTGATTGCGTTGCTTTTCGCCCGAGGGAATGAGAGCGAAGGAAATGAATTCTAAGGAATTGCTCGCATCACCGCGGCGTGTGGAAGGAGATAATGGTGGAGACGTTGGCATGCACGCCCAGCCGATTCAGTCAGCAAGTTGAACAAAGTCGGTAGGTGACAGCCATGAGCGAGGTCATTGCACATTTCCCCCCGTTGTTCGGTTAAGGTGTTCTCCATACCGCTCACCCTCGGCATGAACGACACCTCGGCATGAGCGACATCGCAAGTCAAGCATTAGAGCGATTCCTTCTTGCTGTGGTATGAAGGCGGCGGTTTGTTGTGTTTTCTGTTTGTCGGGCCGGGTAGAGCGCATGTGGTCCAAGCGAGTGGCATCGTTGATTTGATTTGAGATGATCACGTGTGCCCGGCAATGTGACATTACCACACTAGATCTATTGGACGGGTAATAGTTGGCGTTGTACGTGTTGCATGTTCTTTCGGAACGCAAGTCGTCGCAGCATGTGTTTGCAGCGTTTCAAGTTGCAAGCCCTTGGCGTTAATTATCAGGCAAGGTTGTGACGGTTGAGCCGTTGCTTTTGAATCTACAGCGCGGGTTCGATGTCATTCCGCTATGCGTGTTTATCATATTCGATGTGTTTGTTACCGGAAGTTGATGCACTTCGTATGCCGTTGCCGTTCCAATATTCAACACGGTAAGGTTGCATTTGTTTCCGCATATGTGTACATATTCATGTCAGTGGTGTATGTAATTCCGCCGATGTTCAGAAGAGGATGTGCGTTGTGCCCAAATTCGTATGTTTGATTGACATGTTCCGACTTGTTGTCTGCGTGGAGTTAGTGAACTCTCATTGAATGAACAATATAAATTGGTTGCTCCCTCCAGTACACGTTGAAGTCGTCCCAACCCTCCTGTGTTGACTTTTCCTTTTGAATAAAGCACCTTGGTCTCCAAGCACCTCCCTTTCCTCCCCCCTTTTCCTCCTGCCGCCTTGCCTCCCTCATCCTCCGTCGTCTGGATTTCTCGGGAGGCTCGGCGTGATTGGGGCACTGCGAACTGCGCAATTGTCGCCATCTTCGTCGGCTTCTGGGAGGCACGGCTAGCTAGAGGATACGCAGACCCAGCCGAGGCTTCCCAGTTCCTTGGGGGGAGTGCGCTTTGCGCGAGTGTCGCCACTCTCGTGGGCGTGTGGGAGGCCCAGCGGAGTGGGGGAGCACGCAGACCCAGGCCGAGGCTTCGCAGCTCCCCAGGGGGGTGCGATTCGCGCGCTCGCCACCACCGTCGTGGGCTCCTGTGGAGCACGGCGGAGCAGGGCAGCACGCAGGACCCGGCCCCCCGAGGGGGCTGCGAAGTGCGCAGTTGTCGCCATTTTGGTGGGCTCCCAGGAGGCCCAGCGGAGTGGGGGAGTGCGCAGGCCCGGCCGAGACTTCGCGGCTCCCCGGGCAGGAGCGACCTGCGCAGGCGTCGCCGTTTTCGTGGGCGCTTGGGAGGCCCAGCGGGTCAGATTGTCTTCGCGACGTGTTCTTTTGTATGTGGAGCGTTCGTTCAAATGGGCGACTCGCGTGGAGAAGGGGCAGGGTGCGTCTCGAGTGATTCAGTTGAAGTGCCCCTCCCGGAGCTCGCACCTTGCTTTTTGCAGGGGGGAAGTACTGAGTCTCAGAATGGGTTGTTGCCCCCCGAACGACAGCAGCACCCACAATAACAACGATTATGCTAAGATTGTTCGTTCCTATCTGCTCGCGTCTCTTCGTCTTCGATACCCGCCCTCTTCGTCTTCGATCGTGGGCGAAAGTAGTGTCCCATGCTCCAGCGTACTGCTGCGTGCCTCTGGCAAGCTCCAGGTCCCAGCTCTGCCCTTCACGGACCCAGGACGGGAGATCCGAGACGAACACGTTCAAGCCAGGGTTGACCCTACACGCGTGAAGGGCGGCCGTGCGCTGAGCTCTTCCCAATGCTCGGACGGGCCCAGCACTGGAGAGAGAGGGCCGCGCCGAGCTGCACGATGGCCCGGCCTGCCCTGGGCACTTCGGGCACCGAGGATCCTTGGGCCCCGCCGTCCCCCAAAACACCACGGGACCCCAGGTGCCACGCACACCGGCCCACTCCCAGGCCTCAGGGGGACCTTTGCGGGCGGGCAGAGACGCCGACAGCCCGGGACTGGCACAGCTAGCGTTTCACGCGCGATAATCCAGGCGCCCTGGCGGGTGGCGCGCGGCGAGTGCGCGCAGCGCTTCACGATGCGATTGAAATTGCTCGTCTGCCGACGCCTCACAATCGACCAACACGCCTTGTCGATCAGGCTCGAGAAGCGCTGAGCAATCTATCCACACGTGCCCATGGCTGCCGTCTGGTGCCCCTACACGCGTTGCAGGCCAGCACGATGTGCTCGTCCCACGCCGCCAGCCTCGCCGCGGTGGGATGCTTGTCGCCGCAGAGCGCCCGCAGGGCTCTGGTCTGCTACGACGAGAGCTCCTTCAAGCCGTTGCGCAGTGCCCTCTCCCACGCGTCGTCGGCGGCATCCTCGACTTGCGGCAACGCACCGATCAGCTTTGGCATCTGCCATCTCTGCACACCAGCCTCGAGGAGATGCTTTGTGGCAGCTGGGGCAACCTGCAATAGATCGTGAAGTCCGCCCACGTCGCCTCGCCAACGCGTCTGAGGGTGAGGCAGCATGCCGCCAAGAGCCCGCATGTTCCTGCCCAGGCGAGGCCCGACTTTACATGATGCGGTGCCAGATCCACCCAGGCATGGCGAACATGGCTTGGAAGTACACGTTCATCTTCCCAAAAAACGATGGAATCGACATACTCAAAGTCGTGGCATCGGACATCAGATCATACCGCAACTGCCACTGACAATGTCAATATGGTGGATTCGATGCTCTGGCAGGGGCCCCGACCAAGGTAGCCACGATGGACCTCGTCTGTCTGAGAACCTCGTCCGACGTGCCTGAAACGTTTGTACCATGGCCGACCGGTGGCTGCGATGCCGATCGCCATAGGATGGAAGGTTTCTTGCCAGCAACTATTGCAAACATGGGTAGGCGTTGTTTCCTTGCCTTGAGCTGTGCAAGCCTGGTCTGCTCCTGGTTCTTGCAAGAACGTACTCCAAAGGTCTCATGCCCTAGGTTCCGCATCCAGTCTCGCAGCGGCAGCCGACCCTTCAGGCGCTTGAGCACCTTGCGTGTAGGATCCGTCGCCGTCACCACTCCCGACTTTCCCAGAGTGAAGCGAGATCCGAGGATGCATGAGCCGTCCTGAAAAAAATCGCACTGCGTTGCCAAGATGTCGTAGCCTGTCAGGGTTTGGACCAGCATATTTGATGGACACGGCATCCACCGAGGCCCTTGGACACGACTTACGGACGCCTCCTTCGTGCGCATCAATGTTCTCAAGGTGAGTTGCTACAGCATGCAACACGCATGGGTTCAGCCCGCTAGCAGCCCCTGCTCCGTGTGAACGGCGTCCGATCAAGAGCCATAACCTTTCACATGGCATCTTGTTCTGCCTTATGGACATCCACAACTTTCTCGGCGAATAGCCCCAGTGCTTCCCCGCCTCGGACAGCTGAGACGGCCTCACCAGGTCGAGGGCCTTCGTGAGATCCACGATGGCCGTCGCCACGAAGTGTCCTTTCAACACCGCAATATCCGCCTCCAGGCTGTGGGAGAAGGCGCTGTCGCTAGATGTATATCGGCCCCGATTACCCCACACCTCCTCGCAGCGGTGAGCTTCCGACCAAGCAGCAGACGTCGGGCGTCGAAGTCGTCCCCACACGCGGAGGAAATGAGCATGACCGCGACGAGGCGATGCGTTGATTCAGGCTTCGGTGAGGAAGGAGGAGGAGGAGGATAAGGCGAATAAGGAAGAGGAAGAGGAGGGCGAACAGAAAGGCCAGATGCCTCTTGGATGCCTCTCGGAGTCTCCTCAGATGTCTCGAGAGCTTCTTATAGGATTATTGGGGCGTCTGGGGGGGCTTCCCCGCCGAGGCCATCCTGGACGCCCCAACGCGTCGAGAAACCCAGCATCCAAACCTGGGGGGAGGGAGTAGGGGGAGGGGTCAGGACAGCTTCCCGCAAGCAGTCTCGCTCACTCCCACCCGCCCTCACAACACAAAGTAGCACCCGAACCGCGGCATGTTCATCGGTCGTCTTTGGATGGACAGCTAATGGGAACCACAACAAGGCCCATGTGCGCAACGTTCGGGCGAGGTACGCCACGCGTGCCAGGCGCGCTACGCCCGCCAGGAACGCCAGCCATCCCTGTGGCCCAAGCGTGCCAGGTGCGCCTCATGCCCTAGATGTGCCACGTGATCCACGCGCGCCATGTGTGCCGCATGCTCCAGCCGCGCCAGGTGCGCCACGTTCGGGGCACGCGCAGATTGTGCCAGGTGCGCCTGCGCACGTGGCAGTACACATCGGGAAACGTGTCGGCCCCTACCACCCTGGTCGACAACCAGTGCACAATCGCGGCGGGGTGGCCATCATAGTGTCTGGTGGGTTTTCACACAGCAGGCAATATGCCAGCACCCCCGCCGTCCCAGTCAAAAACCAATGCACAGTGATCGCAGGATGCCCAGCATGATCCAGATTTTGCTTCGAAGTGCATCTTGTATTGCCCCTGAACACAGCAGTTGTTCTACATTTCCCCAGCGCGCAGCATTGTGCTTGCAGTGCATTTTGTTTTTGACAGTAATGTTGGCCTTGCGCGCTGCAGGCAATATGAGGACACCCACTCCATCCTGTTCAAAAAACTATATGCTCGCAGCCCACCAAATCATGACCCAAAAGTATGCCCAAAAGTTGATATTCACATTGTTTTTGACAGCGATGGTTGGGAGGGGTTCTCATTGATCCTGGTTGGCTGCCGGTCGCCTGGGGGAGGGGGTGTTTCTTTCTGTAGAACAATGAGAATGCCTCCCCGAAATGGAAGAGGGAAGCTGGAAGAAGAAACCCGCTAAACCACCCACGCCCAGAGGGCTGGTGGGATCTGTTCTTGCTTAGCGAGAATCCGCATAACCCGTGCCTGCACGCTTCCGTAGCAACGCATCCAGATTGTAACAACAAGCGGTCAACCCATTGCCGTGTTCTTTACACTCGTTGGATTTGCAACATCGCGAGACCCGACGCACGCAGGACGTTGATCCGGTGCTTGCACGATCGAGCATGCATAATGATAATGATATGTATGTACGAAAATAAATACACTGACGTACACTTACAAATATACATATATATACATATACATATATATATATACATACATACACATGTGAATAAATATGTGCGTTAATATTATGAATGTACGTATATGTATATACATCTGCATGTACACACATATACATATATACATATATACATATATATGTGCATATACAAATACATATACATATACATAGACATATACATATACATATGTACATATGTACATACATGCATACATGCATACATGCATAACATACATACACACCCGTCTACGAGGCCTTGGGGCCCAGGGCCCGGGCCCCGACAGCGCATGGCAGGTCTGGGGGGCCCAGAGATGCCCCAGAGGCGCTTCTGGGGCGCCGAAAAATCACTCCCAGACGCCCGTGGTTGTCTCCAGGTGGCCCCCACGAAAGCTTCTAGACGATTCAAAACTCCGCCCAGACGCTCCAAGAGGGTTCCCAGACGGCCCCCAAGAGGGCCCAAGAGGCACGAATCATTGGTTTTCCTTTGGTTTTCGATGTTTTGAGGGGGGTCAGATTTTTCAGCTTGCCGACGCTCCAACCCAGCCCCGAAAGCAACACCACCTGTTTCTCTTTGGGGAGCTCTTCGGCCGCTTGGAGCCAGCCTGGAGCGGGTTGGGGCCTCTTGGAGCATTTTGGGAGCCATCTTGAGGCATCTTGGGTTTGGGGGGCCATCTTAGCGCTCATCTTGGGCTTTCCGAGGCGCTCTTGGAGCCATTGTGGGCCATCCTGGACGCTCCAACCCCTCGGGAAACCCCCCGTCCAGGTCCAGGGGAAGGAGTAAGGGGGAGGGTCAAGCTACCAACCCGCCCGCAAGCCGTCTAGCTCACTCCCAGCCGCCCCCCCAACACATAAGTAAAGCCGAGCTTGAGCATGCTCAGCGGTCGTTTTTGGATGAGCAGCTACTAGGAACCAAAGCCGACCCCAGGTGCGCGATGCTTGGGCGAGGTGCGCCACGCGTGCCAGGGGCGCCACGCACGCCAGGCACCCCTGGGGCCCGAGCGTGCCAGGCACGCCTGGTGCGCCAGATGCGCCACGTGCTCCGAGTGCACCAGGTGTGCCGCACACTCCAGCCGCGCTGGGTGCGCCACGTTCGGGGCACGTGCAGAGTGCGTCAGGTGCGCTTGCGCACCTCACAGCACACATCGGGAAACATGTCGGCCCCACCATTTTTATCGAAATCCAATGCCCATCATTGTGTCTGCTGGGCCTGCGCACAGCAGGCAACGCGCCACCACCCCCGCCGTCCCTGTCAAAACCCACTTGACAGTGATCGCGGGATGACCACGCATGATCCAGATTTAGCCGCGAGGTGCATGTTGTATTGTTTGTTGTCAGGGATGGTAGTCCTGCGCACAGCAGGGAAGATGCTGACACCCCGCCGTCCCTGTCAAAAACAATACAAAGCGCTCGCGGGCCTCACGAACATGATTCAAGATTGTGCCCCAAAGTGTATCTGGTAGTGTTTGTGACAGGGATGGTGGGAGGGGGGCGCCTCGGACCTTTGGCCGTGCATTCTCCAAATGTGGAGGCAGAGTGCGTTTAGTATTGTTTTTTGACAGGGATGGTGGGTGGGGTGGCCCGCATGGGGTCGGCATGGTTCAGGGTTGGCCGCCGGCCGGGTGCGGGAGGGGGTGCATATGAATAGAGAACAGTGGTAGACCCCCCCGCAGGGGAAGAAGAGGGGCAGATGGAAGATAAAGCACCCTAGACCACCCATGTCCAGAGAGCTGGTGGGATCTAGTTAAAATAGTTGTTTTCAATTGATTATTGGACAAAATACAAGTCAATGTTGGTATAGTTTTCCGGGTATTGATATCCCACAACGGTTTGTGCTCGTTTTTTTTCGAAACTACCAGAATCCGGGTGTTCATGGTCATTTTCCTATTTCTTCAGTTTCCCATTCTCTTGCCCGCCGTCGCACGAAGCTAATTCCAAAACGACCAAACTTATTGCAATCACACATTATATATCAATGTATATATATACATATATATATATATATATATTACCGAAATGATACATAGATATACGTGCACATATATATACGCATGTATGTATGTATGTATGTATGTATGTATGTATGTATGTATGTATGTATGTATGTATGTATGTATGTGTTGTTGTGTGTTGTGTGTTGTGTTTGTCGAGTGTGTGTGTGTTGTGTTGGTGTGTGTGTGTTTTTGTGTGGGTTGGTGTGTGTTGGTGTGTGCTGGTGTGTTGGTGTGTGCTGGTGTCTGTTGGTGTCTGTGTGTGTTGGTGTCTGTGTGTGTTGCGTGTGTTGTGTGTTGTGTGCGTTGTGTGTGTTGTGTGTGTTGCGTGTGTGTGTGTGTTATGTGCTGTGAGGCCCCGCCTTCCTGTGTCCTGTCTCCCTAAGTAAAGCCATGCGCAGCCCGCCTAGTTTTTTAACGGAGGTTCGCTCTCGCCCCGCAGATCAAAAGTGTGTTGTGTGTTGTGTGTGTGTTGTGTGTTGTGTGTTGCGTGTGTTGTGTGTGTCGTGTGGTGTGTGTGTGTGTGTGTTGTGTGTGTGTGTTTGGGTGCGTGGGTGTGTGTGTGGGTGTGTGTGTGCGTGGGTGGGTGGATGTGTGTGTGTGTGTCTGTGTCTGTGTCTGTGTCTGTGTCTGTGTCTGTGTCTGTGTCTGTGTGTGTCTGTGTGTGTCTGTGTCTCTGTGTGTCTGTGTGTGTCTCTGTGTGTCTTTGTGTGTCTTTGTGTGTCTCTGTGTGTCTCTGTGTGTCTCTGTGTGTCTCTGTGTGTCTTTGTGTGGCTGTGTGTGTGTCAGTGTGTGTCTGTGTGTGTCTGTGTGTGTCTGTGTGTGTGTCTGTGTGTGTCTGTGTGTGTGTCTGTGTCTGTGTCGGTGTGTGTGTCTGTGGGTGTCTGTGTGTGTATCTGTGTATGTGTGTGTGTGTCTGTGTGTGTGTCTGTGTGTGTGTCTGTGTGTGTGTCTGTGTGTGTGCCGTTGCGGGCTTGTGTGTGCCTGTGTGTGCCTGTGTGTGCCTGTGTGTGCCTGTCTGTGCCTGGGTGTGTCTGTGTGTGTGTCTGTGTGTGTCTGTGTGTGTGTCTGTGTGTGCCTGTGTGTGCCTGTGTGTGCATGTGTGTGCTTGTGTGTGTCTGTGTGTGCCTGTGTGTGCCTGTGCGTGCCTGTGGCTGCCTCTGTGTGCCCCCGTGTGCCTCTGTGTGCCTGTGTGTGCCTGTGTGTGCCTGCGTGTGCCTGTGTGTGTGCCTGTGTGTGTGCCTGTGTGTTTGCTTGTGTGTGTGATTGTGTGTGTGCCTGTGTGTGTGCCTGTGTGTGTGCCTGTGTGTGTGCCTGTGTGTGTGTGTCTGTATGTGTGCCCCTGTGTGTACTCGTGCGTGCGTGCGTGCGCGCGTGCGCGCGTGCGTGCGTGCGGGCGTGCGGGCGTGCGGGCGTGCGCGCGTGCGCGCGTGCGCGCGTGCGCGTGCGCGCGCGTGTGCGCGTGCGCGTGCGCGCGTGCGCGTGCGCCTGCGCGTGCGCGTGCGCGTGCGCGTGCGTGTGCGCGTGCGCGTGCGCGTGCGCGCGCGCGTGCGCGAGCACGTGCGCGTGCGCGTGCGCGGGCGCGTGCGCGGGCGCGTGCGCGTGCGCGTGCGCGTGCGCGTGCGCGTGCGCGTGCGCGTGCGCGTGCGCGTGCGCGTGCGCGTGCGCGTACGCGTTCGCGTGCGCGTGCGCGTGCGCGTGCGCGTGCGCGTGCGCGTGCGCGTGCGCGTGTGTGTGCGCGTGCACATGCGCGTGCGCGTGCGCGTGCGCGTGCGCGTGCGCGTGCGCGTGGTGCGTGTGCGTGTGCGTGTCTGCGTGTCTGCGTGTCTGTGTGTTTGTGTGTCTGTGTGTCTGTGTGTCTGTGTGTCTGTGTGTTTGTGTGTCTGTGTGTGTCTGTGTGTCTGTGTGTCTGTGGGTGTGTGGGTGTGTGTCTCTGTGTGTCTGTGTGTCTGTGTCTTTGTGTCTCTGTGTCTCTGTGTCTCTGTGTCGCTGTGTCTCTGTGTCTCTGTGTCTCTGTGTCTCTGTCTCTGTGTGTGTGCGTTTGGGTGTGTGGGGGGGTTCCTTTGGTTTTCGATGTCTTGAGGGGGTCCGACTTTTCAGCTTGCCGACGCTCCAACCCAGCCCCGAAAGCACCACCATTTGCTTCCTTTGGGGAGATCTTCGGCCACGTGGAGCCATCTTGGAGCAGTCTTGGGGCCTCTTGGAGCATGTTGGGAGCCATCTTGAGGCATCTTGGGTTTGGGGGGGCCGTCTTGGCTCTCATCTTGGGCTTTCCGAGGCGCTCTTGGAGCCATTTTGGGCCATTTTGGACGTTCCAACCCCTCGGGTGACCCCCCGTCCAGGTCCATGGGAAGGGGTAAAGGGAGGGTCCAGCTACCCACCCGCCCGCAAGCCGTCTAGCTCACTCCCAGCCGCCCTCCCAACACATAAGCAACACCCGATCCTGAGCATGTTCAGCGGTCGTCTTTGCATGAACAGCTACTGGGAACCAAAGCCGACCCCAGGTGCGCGACGCTTGGGCGAGGTGCGCCACGCGTGCCAGGGGCGCCACGCACGCCAGGCACCCCTGGATTCCGAGCGTGCCAGGCACGCCTGGTGTGCCAGATGCGCCACGTGCTCCGAGTGCGCCAGGTGTGCCGCACACTCCAGCCGCGCCGGGTGCGCCACGTTCGGAGCGCGTGCAGAGTGCGCCAGGTGCTCTTGCGCACGTGACAGCACACATCGGGAGACATGTCGGCCCCCACCATCCTGATTGAAAACCAATGCCCATCATTGTGTCTGCTGGGCCTGCGCACAACAGGCAACGCGCCACCACCCCCGCCTTCCCTGTCAAAAAAAAACTTGACAGTGATCGTGGAATGGCCGTGCATGATCCAGATTAAGCCGCGAGGTGCATGTTGTCTTGTTTGTTGGTAGCCCTGCGCAAAGCAGGGAATATACTGACACCCCCGCCGTCCATGTCAAAAACAATACAATGCGCTCGCGGGCCTCACGAACATGATTCAAGATTGTGCCCCAAAGCGTATCTGGTAGTGTGTGTGACAGGGATTGTGGGGGGGGGGCGCATCGGGTGGGCCGCGCATGTTCCAAATATGGAGGCAGAGTGCGTTTAGTTGTGTGTTTTCACAGGGATGATGGGGGAGGGGCCCGCATGGGGTCGGCATGGTTCCGGGTAGGCCGCCAGCCAGCTGGTGGGACTCCTTAGACCACCCACGCCCAGAGGGTTGGTGGGATCTAGATTAAATGGTTGTTCTAATCTTCAGTGATTACTGGGCAAAAGCAACTCTTCACGCTTCGCGTATCCTCCCCCACCTTACCCTGGATCGAAGTGGCTCTGAAGGATGCGTCTTGGGTATACGATGTCTCGTCCCTCGGGTGCTATCCGACTCGTTTTGGGTAGCACTGAGACACTTTGGATGTGCACACGCCACGTTGTCGACCGTGTATCGTGCACTACGGTGCCCTTCCACTCGTTGGATCTAGGCTGACGCATCTCAGTTGTGGAAGTTTCTCCTGTCAGCATGCTCCACACCCTGGATGCGCGTTCTGGCGTCGCAACTTGGTGTCGCCGTCGGGATTTTCCGCTGGACTTATGTCCCCAGCCAGTCTGTACTACCTGTCAGGCTTCCTGGATCGATGTCCTCGGGAACGTTCCTTTCTGTTCGCACCTGGACTTCTGGGAACGCCTCACGCGCCATTTTGGCTGCGCTTGGTCTCTTCGGTGCCTGTCCTCAGGCTCGTTGGATGCACCGTTGCATGCCCGTCCAGGGGCTGTCTCAGACTCCCTGGATTGCACGTCGGCTCTGCCGCCCTGGGCGCTGCCGCCCCCCGCCGCCTGATCCGCGGCCCCGCGCGCGTTAGGCAATTTAGTCGCGGCCGTAGCCCGCCCGCGACCTCCCGCCGCTGGCGCTTCCGCCTGCGGCTGTAATAAAAAAGGATCCCCACCAGCACGCTTCCGACGCCGTGCATACCTGCACGCTGGCAGTACGACTCAGTTTCAGGCTGCCCCCTCCACTCGCTGGTCCGCCGCTGAGGTGCAGCGCGAGGCTCCGCTTAGCCGCTTTAGGTGCGGCTGCGCCCCATTGCTTTAGGTGAATTTCTCTCTGCGTGCCCCGCTTTGACCGGACTCGCCGCTGGCGCGCTCGCCCGCGGCCGCTGACTAAAAAGTATCCTCACCAGCCCATTCAGAAGCCCTGCCCATGAGAGCTGACGGGAAAAGGGACGAAGAAACACAACTAGGGAAACAAAGCGAGCAACCAGGGTGAACCGAGAGATCTCTGGGAGCACGGGAGTGGCCTTGAAAGGCCTCTTCGGGCCATCCATGGGGGCCGCGTGGGGGCGAGGGGCAGAAGAGGAGGAGGAGGAGGACGACGACGACGAGGAGGACGAGGACGCGGATGAGGACGAGGACGAGGAGGACGAGGACTCGGATGAGGACGACGCGGACGAGGACTCATGGAACCATCTAGAGGTATTCTTGCGGTTGCTGGTGCTGCCGGTGCTCTCTGGGAGTTCCGGGGGCCCTCTTGGAAACTTCTTGGTAACCTTGGAAGGCTTCTTGGGATCATATTGGAGGCCATCGATTACAGGATGGGGGGGTCCCCAACTCAGCTTCCCCCTCAGAAGCCCGCAAGCCGCTTCTTGGGGCTCTCTTGGTCCGCTCTTGGACGCTCTTGGAGTGGTCTTGGGGCCGTTTGGAGCATCTTGGGAGCCATCTTGGAGCCAGCTTGGGCTATCTGAGCCATCTTGGAGGTCATCTTGGGCTCTCTGGGGCCGCTCGGGGGCCTCTTGGGGGACTCTCGGGTGCCTCTTGGGGCTTTCTTGGGACCCTCTTGGAGTCCTTTTGGGGCTCTCTTGGGAGCGCTGGAGCGCCTTTGGGGGCCATCTTCGAGGCTATCGATCAAAGGAGGTGGTCACCCGATCGAGGTCCCCCCCTCGGGGGCCGCGATCCTCGTGATGGGTGTGGTGTCAAGAATTCGCCCTCCCAAAGGCCGAAAAAGGGCCCTCCGACCACCCGCGAACCCCACCAAAAAGTCCAGGGGAGGGGGCAGGGGGAGGGGTCAAGACTCCCTCCCCGCCCGCAAGCCGTCTCGCGCACTCCCACCCGCCCTCCCAACACATACGTAGCACCCGAGCCGCAGCAGATTCAGCAGTCGACTTTGGATGGGCAGCTTCTGGGGGCGAATCCGCCGCCGCCGCCTCCGCCGCCGCCGCCGCCGCCCGCCGCCGCCGCGCCGCCGCCGCCGCCGCCGCCACCGCCGCCGCCGACAACGCCGCCGCCGCCACCGCCGCAGCCGCTACCGCCGCCGCCACCGCCGCAGCCGCTACCCCCGCCGCAGCCGCCCCCGCCGCCAAGTGTACTCTGTATTGTTTTGTTGACAGGGATGGTGGGGGGAGGCCGCATCGGGTTCGCGGCGCATGCTCCGAATTTGGAGGCGGAGTGTGTGTTTGTATTGTTTTTTTTTTCCAGGGATTGTGGATGGTGCCCGCATTGACCATGGTTGGCTCCCAGTCGCCTTGGGGATGGGGTGTATATTGTCAGTGAAAAGTGATAACCCCTCCCCGAAGGGGAAGAGTGGCCTTTTTCGGAAAAGGAAAGAAAGATCACATCGGACAAATGTTGGTATAGTTATCCTGGTGTCGTGTATCACAAAACGGTTTGTATTCGTTTATCCGAAACTACCGGAATCCGGGTGTTCATGGTTATTTTCCTATTGCTTCAAGTTCCCGTTATCATTCCCGCCGTCGCACGAAGCTACTTCCGAAACGACCGAAATTATTGCAAACCCACGCATGCGTGTATGTATATATATATATATATATAGAGAGAGAGAGAGAAAGAGAGATGATGTGTTCTGTGTGTTGTGTGTTGTGTGTTGTGTTGGTGTGGGTTGGTATGTGTTGGTGTGCCGGTGTGTGTTGATGTGTATTGGTGTGTGTGTGTGTTAGTGTGTGTTGGTGAGTGTGTGTTGTGTGTTTGGTATTGTTTGAGTGTTGTGTTTGTTTTGAGTGTGTTGCTTGTGTGTTGTGTGTTGTGTGGTGTGTGTGTTGTGTGTGTTGTTGTGTGTTGTGTGTTGTGTGTTGTGTGTGTTGTGTGTTGTGTGTTGTGTGTTGTGTGTTGTGTGTGTATTCGTGTGTGTGTGGGTGTGTGTGTGTGTGTGCGTGGGTGGGTGGGCGGGTGTGGGTGTGTGTGTGTGTTGCGTGTGTGTGTGTGTGTTATGTGTTGTGTGTGCCCACCTGGCGGCGGCGACGGCGGGCGCACCGCAGCCGGAGCCATTGCCTACGGCGCCGCAGTCGCAGCCGCAGTGGGGCGCGCGGGGCGTCGCGGCGGGTCGCTCGCGTCCGGGGCGGGCGGAGCGAGCCAGGCGCCGCGAGCCGCGAGCCCCCGGCTCCCGCGAGGGCGGTTCTCGCGCCGGCTCCTCCAGCCGCCGGGCTTCCAGCTGCCCCGCAGGCGGCAGGCAGCAGCGGCAGCTACTACACGGAGAGCGGGGACGAGCAGGCGGCGGCGGCGCCAGCGAGCGCGGCGAGGGCCGCCTCGCGGGCTGCGGACACGCCGGAGGTCGTTCCGCGGAACCCGCGCACGCCACCCAGGCGGGCGGCGCGCCTTGCGGGCGAGGCTGGCTCAGGAGTGGAGCCAGGAGCTTCGGTTGCTCCAGCGGCAGCGCGCGCACGGCACGAGGCAGCTCCGGTAGCAGCGGGGGCTGCGACGGCGGGGCCGCTGGCGGCGGCGCGGATGGCCAGCTCAGGAGGCGGGGCGCTGGGAGCGGAGTTGGTAACCCTGGCGCTGCAGCAGGCGGGGCTCCAGGGCCTGCGGGCTTCGTGGTGACGAGCCTCACGGAGGGCCAGCTTCTCATCCGCTGGCGCGAGCCAGAGGAGACCAAGGGCCTGTGAGCCCCCGCTGCGGCGACGCCGCTGCGGACCGGCCGGCCCTCCCGGCAACGATGGCGCTCGACAAGGGCGATTTCCCCATCGAGGACGAGCACGAGGCGCTGGGCGACAACGCCGGGCCGCCAGAGCGGGCGGCCACGCCGCCGGCAGCGGCCAGTCGTTCGGCGCTGCGCACGCCGTGCGGTGCTTGGGCCGTCGCCGTCGACAGCCTCGAGGTCGACACGCCGCCGCGTGCGGGCAACGCCGCTACCGTTGTGCGCGCGACAGCGGCAGGCAAGGACGCCAGCAGCGACGGGGACTCCGGCTGCTGGCATTCGGCGCGGCGGCGCCGCCAGCGCGGCCGCGGTCGCGGAGGCGGCGGCGGCGGACCTCCAGCTCCGGCGGCGGGCAGCTGCGCTTCCAGAGCGGCTGCAGGCAAGGCAGCGCGCTCGGTGGGGACGGCTGGCAGCGACGGCGGCGCGGCTGCAGGCGACAAGGCGGCGGCGGGTGCGCCTGGCAGCGACGGGGTTCGGCTGCCGGCGGGGGTGCCCCGGGCACCGCCGCAGCGCTTTGGGCACAATCCGGCTTGGCCGGCCTCTCGCGAGAGCCCGTGCGGACGCGTGGCGCACAATCCCGGGAGCGCACCGGGCTGTGCGTCAGCTCGAGGTGGCGACGGAGGATCCAGCTCTGGGCCCCGCGGCGCTGCTGGCGTTCCGGGAGGCGGCGAACGCCTTCTAGAGCGGCGCGCGGCGGCCACGCGGCGACGGTGCTCTGGCCGCGCGGCGGGAGCGCGCGGCCCGCGAAGCCGGGGCGCGCTGTGGCGCCGCCGGGCTCGTGCTGCTCGAGCGCGGCCTGGCGCCACCTGACCAGGCGGCTGCAGGGGCGCGAGGCGCGCGGCCGCGCCCCCCGCTGGCCGGCACGGCCCCCTGAGGGCCAGAGCGCGCGGCGCGCGCCCTCCCCCCTTTGCCCCTCCCTCCCCCCTCCCCTCCCCGCGCTTTTGTGGTTCGTCTGTCGTCTGTCGTTTTTCGTCGTCGTGTCGTCCGTCGCTCCGCACCCTTGCCACAGGGCTCTTGATCGAGGGTAAAAGATAAAAGTGCGCGCGTGTGTGTTAGTGTGTGTGTGTGTGCGTGGGTGGGTAGGTGGGTGGGCGTGGGTGTCCTCCTCTCACCTCCTCGCGCATCGTGGCTTAACTCGCATGTCGTATGACATACCAACGCGCTACCCGCCAGCGCAGTGACTCTGCCTAACCGCCGACGCAAAGAAGTGCGTGCGTGTGTGCGTGCCTGTGCGCGTGTGTGCGCATGAGAGAGAGCGCGTGTGTGTGAGAGAGAGAGTGTGTGTGTGTGAGAGAGACAGAGAGAGAAAGAGAGATTGTGTGTGAAAGTGTGTGAGTGAGTGAGTGAGTCAGTGAGTGAGTCAGTGTGTGTGTGTGAGCGTATGTGAGTGAGTGTGTGTGAGAGAGAGAGAGAGCGTGCGTGTGTGTGTGAGTGAGTGAGTGTGTGTGTGAGAGAGAGAGAGTGTGTGTGTGTGAGAGAGTGTGTGTGTGGGTGTATGCGTGGGTGTGTGTGTGTGTGGGTGCGTGTGTGTGTGTGTGGGGGTATGTGTGTGGGTGTGGTTGTGGGTGTGGGTGGGTGGTGGGTGGGCGTGGGTGGGTGGGCATGGGTGTGGGCGAGTGTGTGTGTGGGTGTGTGGGTGAGTGGGTGTGTGGTGTGTGTTGCGTGGGTGGATGGGTGGTGGGTGGGGGGGGGTATGGCTGGGTGGCTGGTTGGTTGGCTGGCTGGCTGGCTGACTGGCTGCCTGTCTGCCTGCCTGTTTGCCTGCCTGCCTGCCTGCCTGGGTGGCTGGGGTGGCTGGAGATTGGGGTGGCTGGATGGCTGGGGTGGCTGGAGCGGTGGGGTGGCTGAGTGGCTGGGGTGGTTGGGATGGCTGGGTGGCTGAGGGGGGAGGGTGGCGGGGTGGGGGGGTATGGGGGGTGGGATAGTGGGCGGGGGCGGGGTGATGGGTGGGCAGGTGGAGGGGTGGGGGATGGGGGGAGCGTAAGGGTGTAAGGGTGGGGAGGGGTGGGGGTGGGTGGGTGGGTGGGCGGGCGGTGGGTGTGATGCGTGGGTGGGTGGGAGGTGGCAGGGTTGGAAGGTGGAAGGGGAGGAAGGAGGTGGACGGGCGGGACGGTGGTGGTGGAGAGGGGGAAGTGGGAGGCGGACGGGC
>CAUYUJ010014318.1:185000-217500 GCA_963575745.1 Prorocentrum cordatum
GGCACGCGCGGACGCGTGCCAGAGGCGCTCCCGGACGGGGTGCGGGCACCGGCGATCCACTGCGGGGATCGTGAACCGGCAGAGATGGGCTGCTGGCGGGCACCACCATCGTCCGGCTTTTAATCTAAAACCATTAGCTCTCAGAGAGCTTTTTGGGAATCAACGTGACAAACATGAAATCTTGCAGAATTTTTTGTGTTGGCCATTTTTCAAATCCCTCTCATTTCTGATAAATTTGATCTATCTATCGTCCAGAAATAACCGCACATTTGATGCATTAATTTTGCGTTCGTAATCAGATTCGAACACGATTTTATAGTTCGGTGCTTCCGTTTGGCTGTGCTCGGCGCGTACGTCGTGAACCCAAGCGGAATTGTTCTAAACCACACGCCCAAGGCGCCCAAATAAGTCCGCCGGAAATGTTGAAAAGATTTTTCGAGAGATACTTGCCGAATACTTGAAATCGGTCACATTGTTTTTTGCGTCGCTCTAAATAACTTGACCATGTATGAAATTCGATGTCGTTTGGAAACCAAGTCGATCCAAATGCACATTTGTCGGTGATATTGATAATTTTTTTCCTTTTCCTCTGGCCGTCGAATATCATCCTTACCTCTTGTTCAATATTTTTTCTGGGTATGTTGTGATACTACATCTTTTTCAGGTGATAAAGCAAACGAAAAGCGGTATCAGAGTATTTCCATTCTCGATCAGCGCCTCCGTGTACAGGTGAAGGCAACTGTCAATTTGAAGCAATTACGAAGACATCGGGATTGAAATTATCACCGAACGATTTGAGATGGTATTATTTTAAGCAATTTCCTGAAAAAAATGCGGGTGTTGTTGATGGTAGTTTCCAAATTTTAAAGTTAACATTAGTCAGATGCGCAAGCCTGGCAGTTGGGGATATCATTTTCACGGCCATTGCACATTTAGTTTTCGACGCATTTATGTAATATTTGACACGTCTGCTCCCGCTTGTTAGAATCCTTTAGAGTTCATTTCCCATGGTTTGTTGAATTCCGAAGTAGTTATAGTTCAAAATGAATAATTTCATTTTCCATAAGCAGTTTCAAGACCGGTATTGCTTCGCATTCAGTTCCAAACTTAGACAGTGTTTCTAATATTGAACCAGCTGGTGCTCCGCTTGTAAAATCTTTGTTGCGTCTCAAGCGCAATGCTAGTTCTAAAGTGTCCAGATGTCAGCTGTTCCCGAACCACGATTAGATCCTGGACGGTCAGAGCAGTCGCGATCTCTAGATTCAGCGAACGAGCAAGAGTGTGCCAAAGCAGAGCACGACCCTGAATTGTACAGAGAAGTGCAAGAATTGCACGCAAGAAGAAAGCGTGTTAGAGTGCGTTTGGCCGGCGAAATTGCCAACGCCTCAGCCAGGCGCCCGTTTGATCAACTTGTTGGGTTTCTGCAGAGGTTCTTCATGCTACATTGTCACATTTCGATCCATATTGAAACAGAAGAGTTTTGCCGATATTCTCAGAATCTCGATGTTTAAGTGCTGAAAGAGCAGGGTTCATGAGCAGGTTTTCGAGCAATTTAGGTCGGAATTATTTTGAGAGCCGATAAATTTGTTTTCGTAGAGGATTTTTCGAGCCGCCGTAGGGCTCATTCTCGAGCCGCTTTAGCCGAATTTTTCGAGCCGCTTTAGCCCGATTTTTTCGAGCCGCCTTAGCCTCAATTTTCGAGCCGCCTTAGCCCGATTTTTTCGAGCCGCTGGAAATTTTCCAGCCGTCTTACCCGCGCTTCCGTTTCCGCTTCGCCTCCGCGTCCGCCTCCGCCACAGCCTCCGCCGCCGCTGCCGCCGCCTCCGCTGCCGTTTCCGCTTCCGCTTCTCGTCCTCGTTTTTTTTCTTCTGCTCTTCCTGCCCGCCTCCTTTGCTCGTGTGATGATAAAAATCGCGGTGCTCGAGAGGATTGACGACGCGTCCATTTGAAAATTTAAATGATATGGCAGTGAATGTGCATGGAAATCATTTTAATCTAGACTCAAGTGATGACAGATAGATGCGGTGTATGCAAATTAAATCTAGATTTGAATGGTGAAGTTCGGTCAGGTTTATGGGAATCATTTAAATCTAGATTTAAATGAGTCAGATAGATGACGTGTGTGAAATCATTTAGATCTAAATGTAAATGATGAAGATGGAAGGCGGTGTATGGAAATCATTTTAATCTAGATTTAAATGAATGTATGTAGTGAATCGACGTAGCCGGCGTTGGATCATTTAAATTTAGATTTAAAGGAATACTAAACTTTAGAATGCAGTGATAATGAGATATTTAGATATATATGTATATATATCTATACGTATATATACATATATATATGTATATTAAAAATAATTATCGAACAAATGAATTTGCGAGTTTGTCTGCGTACTATAGAAACGATTGAATTCACAATTCGTTTATAGTGTAGCTAGAAGAAAACTATGAATTCTTGCGTGTTCTCGAGAGGAACAGTTCAGAGTTCAAGATAGAGAAAGCTGCAGTAATATATGTCTGTTCTTTTTGGATTTGGTTTAGAGAATATCACATCGATTCGAGCTTGCACGGTTCTGTTCGCATTGTACTGGACGATCTCAAGGTACTTAATATTCGCATGAAAGTGTAAATTCGTGGGCAGATTGAACGACAGAATTTTAGCATGGCACGGTCAAGAGAAGTTGAAATGTCTCACACATGTCCAGGGCGTGAATTATATTACTAGAGGTTACAATACTTGAAATATAGTATTCTATGTGCATTTTTTCTTTCAAAAAGTTATATTTCACATGGTGTTCATATTCAATTCATTTTAGGAAGGTTTTTTCTTTTATGATTATTGTTTCTGGAACTACGTTTTTAATATTATGTCGCGACTATTTGGGTTAGAATGCAATTATATAGTAACGGTCTTCAGAGTGAGAATAATTTTTGTTTGTTGTTATTATTGATATTTTGTAATAGAACGCGCTTTATTTTTGGTTTGATCGTATTTCCGTCATGCGATTCTGAGATACATGAACTGAAAATGTATCGTCATGTTTCCGTACAGTGCAATTTCATGCATGTGGACTAGTATTTATTTGAAAGAAAAAGTCCGAGCAGTCGCCGCATGCAGAGTTTCTCATAAGCTTTTCGTGTGTTACATGCAGATGAACATGTAAAAGCTTAGTAATTGTGTTATCATAAAGGTTATTTCCATTGTTCTATCGTTTCTGTTATTTCTATTGCTATTCTTGGATTGTAGCATCAGTTGATGTTGTTTCTTTGGTTTCCAAAGCGTTTTTTTTTTTTTTTTTTTTTTTTTTTTTTTTTTTTTTTTTTTTTTTTTTTTTTTTTTTTTTTTTTTTTTTTTTTTTTTTTTTTTTTTTTTCCGTTCTCTCTTCTTCTTCTTCTTTTTGATTTAGGTTCAATATGTTTTGTTGATTTGTTTTGTGTTCGTCGTTTTTTTTTTTTTTTTTTTTTTTTTGGGGGGGGGGTTCGTCTTCTCGTTTTGTATGTGCAGTTTTTTTGTTGTATGACACGCGTAATTTGGTAGATGTGTTTTCGTTATCAGAAATTTGTAGCAAAAACATATTGATCGTTTTTGTGTGGTTTTCGAACTGCAGCAATGTTGGAAAAAAACAAGAGTAACCAATCAACAGAAATAATATTGACTTGTATGCATATACAGAGAAAAAATACAAACTAAAATATACATATAGAATATAATGCTGCAAACGCGTGGTTTTGGAAGCAGTCTGGAAGTTGACGCTCGATTTTAATAAGATTTGTTAATTTGAGCAGAAACAGTTGTGCTGGGCGCTTGCATGAGCCATCGAGGTGAAGGCGAAGGCGAAGAGCACGGATCATATAATGATTGTAGAAGATGATTTAAATTTCTTTGGGTTTTTGTTGTTGCCAGGCAGTTTTTTAGTTTGTTCTATGCAAGAAAAGCAATCGATCTTTTATAAAATCTGACAGGGCTATCCGCCAAATGTTCGTGGGATTTCGAATCATTTAGAAATCTTAGATCAGCGTGTTTGATAATCTTCCGTTGTGCGTAAGAGCGTGGTTTTGATTTGCAGATCGATTTCAGTTAAGAAAATGAGTATCCTTCCTAAAATATTAGAAGAATACGAGTAGATTTTTGGTTAATGGCAGGCCGAGTTCGGACCTCGCAAATCTGACATATTTGGTATAATTCAGATGTTTTGGATCGCCTTCGAAAGCCGTTAAGCCGGCCAACGCGCGACGAGTTCTCGAGGAAAATCCGAACACACAAGATGTACTGTGTCGTCGGTTATTGGTTTTGCCGAACACGGCGATTTCGCTGGACCGTTCTCACCTATACATATGCGATGTTGTTCCCATCGTTCTCCAAAGCATCGATTTCGGTAATATTTTCTCAACAGTGAGATGTTGTCGACGCTGTTGTAGGGTCGGTCTTGCCAAACCTGCAGATTTCGGGCGTCTGTGCGACCAAAAAGAGGAAATAATACATAGCATGTTTGCGGTGATTGTCTGCATTTCTGAGCTTGAAAACAACTCGTATTTGAGTTTGCGCTTAATCTGACGTTTATTAGATCGTCACCTCGCGAGAGCATATGGAAGTCATGTTCAAATTGGTTTGCCCACGTTCGTGCTCGCTGCGAAGACGAAACATGCACGACGTGAAAAGAATGATGCGAGGCAGCGAACAAGGCAAATAGTTACAGAACACGTCGCAGACCAGTCGGCCCAAACAACGCAAGTTCGAATGCATGAGACGTAATCCCGCAAGTGGAGTCTTCGAGGTTTTCCTTGGCAGCGCGTCATTTTAATCTAAGGTCGATCATATAGTTATTATTCAGGAAAAAGCAATGACACACGATCAGAGTGTTCCATGATTGGCTTCAGAACACTTGCAAAATTGGTAGGCAAGCCCAACCGATGTAGAATCGTCAAACATGTGCATCTCGAAAATATGAATGTCGGAGTTCGTCTGCTTATCAGAACTGAAATCGCGAAACTATTCGCAGTCTTGATTGAGCATTTCGAACCGAATCACTTGTAAAATTGTTTCGCACAAACAATCATGCAGCTCCGTTTGGGGTGGCGGAAGCGGGGGGGGGGGGCAGCCAAACCGCCGTTGAGATGCAAAAGGCCGCTATATATATGTATATATATATAAATAAAAATAGAAGAGAGAGAGAAGAGAAGGGGGGGGGGGGGGGGTGGGGGGGGGGGGGGGGGGGGGGGGGGGGGAGAGAGAGAGAGAGAGAGAGAGAGAGAGAGAGAGAGAAAAAAAAGGAAAGAAAGAGAGAGAGAGAGAGGCCGATACCGATATATATATATATATAAGAGAGAGAGAGAGAGAGAGAGACCGATACCGATATACATAGATATAGAGAGAGGGAGATACACATAGAGATATATCGGTATAAAGATTTACACGTAGACAAGACACACAATATATATATATACATACATACATACATACAGATATATATATATATACATACATATATACATGCACACATATACATTTCCAGTTGTACATGCGAAAGAGAGGAATCACGAGAGTTAATATTTTTTTAGTAGTTGTTTTCGCTGTGATGATACACGTATTACGCATAGAAAATCAGTTTCATTTTGTGATTTAACAAATTCTTACAAGAAAAATGGATCAATTCTAATTCTTACACACAAAAGCGTTAATGCCGAAGGAAGAAACCGAGAATAATATATTTAAAGAGAATTATCTTATATTAAAAAAAAGAAAGTTCTCGATTTTTCGTAATGTTACTTAAAAAATGATTTGCCGTAATAATTCGCAATCCAATTCTGTCGAAAACGCAATATTTGAAACAGCACATATGTATATGTTCCCAATTATATTTATTTCGACAGGTACATTGCAAATTTAGGTTTCGATGTTCAAAACATGTCGATATAGACGGAACAAAAATAGACAAGTTTATCACATTAGAATATTTTTTGTTTCAAGACCCTTAATATTCTACATATTTGTGTATTCTAATGATGTTTAATAGAAGTTTAACTAATTGATTGAAATTTTCTAGTTCGTTCAATATATCGTAGAATATTATATAATTCGATATTTATGTAGAAAATGAAATAATTTGTCAATGAAGAAACATATTCAATTACAGTTTTGTGTTCTTTTTGTGTTCTCAGATTATCAGCCGATTGTTTAAGTTCAAAACGAATTTGTAGCAACTTGATGTTTCTAATATTTGTATTTTCTTAAGGAAGCATTCTGATATATGAAGGAGTGGTATGGACAGTTTATGATTTGGTCTAGATTTGCATTAATTTTTTGAAGCAATTGCAAGAATGTGTCATTCATTTTTCTCAAAAAGAAAAAAAAGTTGTGGTTTTTGGATTCTGTCCAAGAAACAGATCATATTAAATATTCAATATTATTAAAGGGTTTTTATTTGAAGCAGTTTGTTGGCTCAATTATTTTTAGACATCGAATCCAAATTGCACAAGACATGAATTGTCAAGGGAGGTTCCGTTTTTTTTTGTTAGGGGCACAGAGGATTGTTGCAGCCAGAAACACAAGCCATAGTTTGATTGTTGTAATCAGCGAGCATGCGGAAATTCCGTAGGACAAGAACGGGTCTAAATTAACAGAGTATTTGGAATTATCAAAATGTTGTTTCAGGGTATTATTTCATAACATTTTCGATAATAAGTAGAGATGAGAATGCATAGACATTTGTTAGTTTTTTTTTTTACGCTTTAATTGCAGGTTCATGAAAGCACGAAGTACAGAGTATCGAATTTTGGAGTCACAGTATTGTTCAGTCCTAGGTTTTTGTTAAGATTATTGAGTTTATAGTTGTCAATATTTTAGAGTAATAATAATTCGTTTTTACAGTTCCAGTTATTATGAGTTTGTTTCCAATATAAGGTTCATGGGGTTGTGGGGACTAGTTGATTTTATGTGTTTCCCGAATTAATTTCATGTTCGATCATGGTTTTGAAATAGACAGTAAGGGTAAGATTCACCCATCGGAATTCATGGTGTAGGAATTTTGGGGATCATTCATGCAGAACAAAATTGCAGACGTTGCCAATGCTTATGAGCGTTTTGTGTTGTCGAACAGATGTAATCCGAAAGGAAGCGGGTAGAATTCGATGGGAGTTGCATATTTCTAGTTTGGAAATCATCTATTTGTTTGTGCGTTTTTTGTATTATATAAAGTCAGAGACGTCAGAGCGAATTTCAAAATTCGCGCGCAGTTTGAATGCGATAATCGGAATCAGATTTTTTTTTTTTTTTTTTTTTTTTTTTTTTTTTTTTTTTTTTTTTTTTTTTTTTTTTTTTTTTTTTTTTTTTTTTTTTTCAGTGCAGTTTTGCAGAATTATTTATTTTTAGATGATGATTTTTTTATATGATTAGAACTAGTTGTTTTTTTCAATCGGTGTTTCCTTTTTTTTTTTTTTTTTTTTTTTTTTTTTTTAAAGCGATTTTTTTAATTATTTTTTTTATAAAATTTACAGGATGAGATACAAATCCGCAACACCAAAAGAAATGTCGTTCAGTTTGGTGTTTCATTTTTTTTTTTTTTTTTTTTTTTTTTTTTTTTTTTTTTTCTTCAAATTCTTTTTTTTAAATACGAAAACGCCGAAGGACAGATGAGCATCAACACGCCGCGGAACCTATTGGAGTTTCGAATCGAAAGAGCCAATGTGAGCAATTTTGTGCAGAAACATTTGAGTTTTCAAACGACCCAGCAAATTTGAGACAAGAAAATCTAGCACCAAAAAAAAATTGTAAATCAAGTTCAAGCACGAAAATACTGCATGATTCGCAAATTATTTTTAGTTTCCAAACATTCGGAAGAAGCACATTTGAGCACGTATTTGAGTGCAAATTCAACATTTGAGTACAGTTACGCCAGGATACATCCCAGCCGGAATTACGGGTAGCGATCATTCAGTTAAACCGAAACGTTGAATGGAATCATGTTTTGTCGAAGTTTGAGCAGTGCAGAGAATGTTTACGTGGGGCAAAGTTCGACGAGAAGATGACATTATTTGACAATGTTTCAATCGTGTGCTTCATTTTTTGTTTAGTAATCTGAGCGTTTCATCTTTAATGTTTTTTAGACGTTACGTGAGTTGCGAGCGGCATAGTTCCTTAGTGCTCGGTGAGTGGGTCTGGTTTGCGGTCGTGTAGTTAGTTTTGTTTATTTTGTTGTGTAGGGTTCTCGCACCATTTTTTCAAGTAGTATATTATTTTGTTTTCAATGTTGATTCAAAAATCAAAGAACATCAAATTTAGGAAACCAATAAATAATAAATGAGAAATAAATATATATATATATATATATATATATATATATATATATTCAATAATGAAGTGTTCAATTTTACAGACAGCAGCACGACAACGTCGTGGAGCAATCGACAACAAAAGGACATGACAGATTTGAAAAAACAAACGCGCCGCAGATTAGGTTTAGGAACCAGACGTTGAGTATTGAGACGACACAATACCGAACCATCCGAAATAGCGTATGTTTGGCGAGAAGATGATCGAACAGCCAAGTAACAGACAATTTATTCGAGTAAGACAAAAATGTCGTAGAACACGTTACGGAACAATATATAGTCGTTTTAAAGGTCAGATTTCAGAACGGACATAATTTCCAAAATGAGATCACAGAATTCGAAGGAGTATGTGCACATAGCACACGTGAAGGATCGGAATCAGGGAGACGTACCGTAACGGCAGTACCATTATACATGACAAATTAGCTAATATACTGTGTTTGGGTTTGGAAACGTTGCAATGAGCAGATGTGAGCACCAGATGCTGTTGAAGAAGAGCAGATATTTTCGAGTCCCGAAGAGCAATATGAGTGGTCGAAAATGACAAAGGAATACCGAACCACATATTTAAACATTGAGACGTTACAGGGCAATTCAAGCATTTTTCAACAGAAAAGTGGTGTTCGATTGGAATTTCATCACGGGGAACAGAACATCTATGATTTGCGTCGCTGCGATTTTCCTTTAAGTCAGAATGTTGCGATGGGTTTCAGTGATCGTATAGTGTTTCATATTCATTTTTTTGTTTTCTAGACCAGAGTTTCCTTTTGTTTCATTATTCCGCGTTTTTAGAAATTCTATTACATGTAATATTTTTTTTTTTTTCATCAGATTTTCATTTGATTTTTTTTTTTTTTTTTTTTTTTTTTGTATATATAGTTCGAGAGTTGTTTTGCAGTAATCATGCAAGCAATATTTCCCAGATGAAGATTTTTTGGGATGCATGTTGTTTGGGGGTTAGTTTGTGTAGATAGTTTTATTCGTTGTCCCGTTTGCTCTACTACTAGAGTTGTACGATTGCTGCTACTAGTATTAGTATTAGTCTTACTGATTATATTTTTAGTTCTACTACTACTACTATTACTATTACTACTACTCCTACTACTACTACTACTACTACTACTACTACTACTACTACCACTACTATACTTCTACTACTACTACTACTACTACTACCCTTACTACTACTAGTCTTCTCCTCTTACTACTACTACTACTACTATTACTACTACTACTACTACTTCTACTAATACTTCTACTACTAGTACTATTACTACTACTACAACTACTACTACCACTACTACTATTTCTACTACTACTACTACTACTACTACTACTAGTACTACTACTACTACTACTATTACTACTGCTACTGCTACTATTACTACCTACTATTACTACTACTATTGCGACTACTAGTATTACTATTGTTACTACTACTACCACTGCGACGACTACTACTACTACTACTACCATTGCCACCACATTTATTGCTACTACTACTACTACTACTACTACTACTAGTACTACTCTTACTACTTCTTTTATTGCTGCTATAAGTAGTTTTACAATTGCGAGTACAGCAAGTGTGTTACTAGTGTACTACTACTACTACTACTACTACTACTACTTTTATTACTATTACTACCACTCCTACTACTGACTACTCTTATTATTATACTACTACTACTACTAGTACTATTACTACTATAACTACTATTACTACTAGTACTATTACTATTACTACCACAACCACTACCACTACTACTACTACTACTACTACTACTACTGCTACTACTTTTTTCTACTACTACTACTACTACTATTATTACTACTACTACTCTGACTACTACTACTACTTCTGCTTCTACTACTACTGTTGTTACTACTACTACTACTACTAGTACTACAACTACTACTACTACTACCACTGCTACTTTTCTACTAGTGCTACTACTGTGGCCACTCCACCACTGTTTTCACGAAGTTACTTCTGCTTAGACGAGTATTGCCATTTGCGAGTTAATATTTTTTGTCTCGTTTGACAGCAAAAGCATCAATTCGCAAGCTAAAACTTTCTGTCTCGTCGGACAGCAAAAGAATGAATTCGCAAGTTAATGTTTGTCATGTGGGAAATGAGAAGAGTTACCTCGCAAGTTAATGCTTTTTGTGTCGGTGGGAGCATGAGAAGGTATTAACTCGCGACTTAATATTGTTCTGGAGTTGACAAATATTAACTCACGAGTTAATTCTTTTGTAACTCGTGATTCGAGTGTTGTCGATATACATTTATACATCTATACATATATACATATATACATATATACATATATACATATATATGTGAACACAGATTGGAATCACGAGTTCAGGTGTTTGGTGATCGCCCGTGTATATATATATGTGGTAGACACTGGATTCTAGATTCAAAATCATTTAAATCTGGATTTAAATTACAATCGTGGAACGCGTGTTGATTCATATGATATGAAATCATTTAAATCTAGATATACATGAATCTGTTTGACGAATCATGATCGATCATTACGTATCGAGCCTGAGTCGACCGCTTATAAGAGAAAGAGAGAACGAAAAAGCGAAAGAAAAGAGAGCGCGATAAAGATCGAATTGTAAGATCAGAAAATGAGAAAACAAAGAAGAACAATATTAAAAAGAAGAAAAAGTGAGGAACAGAAAACGAAAGAAGAAGAGAGGAATTTAAAGAAAACTGATGGATATTTTAATTGGAATTATAGTTGGTTTCTTTTTTCAGTAATCGAATTTGTTGTATATGCCGAGACGATCTTCTCACACGCTTCGTTGTAGGTTGCGATGGAATCACTTCTATGTAGTGTTTGATGATATATCATTTTGTTTGAGCATGTATTTCGTAGCTATTCGGCTGGGTGCAAAGCAATCTCTTTCAGAGTTCTTATATCAGATTTTCGGTCCGTTTGAGCGGAGAGAATGTTTCCATATATTATTTTGAAATTCCCGGTGTGGGTGGCCAGCGTTCGACTTTATATGACGCGGAGGGTTAAGTCATGGGAACAGGCTAATGAAATTTATTTGGAAGCAGGTTTTTTTGGATATGGAATCGTCCGCAGCGCAGAGCATTGTTCAAGCAGAATTGTCAGTCTAGCAAGTCCAGCAAGTCCAAGACAAGAAGACATTTAGTTTAGTGCGTCGAGTAAAAAAAAACGTGGTTTGAAGCGTCGTCCATTCGTGAGAGGACAGAGAACGTCATCACAAGAGTAAGTTTACAGGATAATATGATTATTATCGACACGATCCCGCAGACACCTCTCTTTAACCGTTTCGGCCGTGCAAGATTTGTCGTTATCTCGAAAGTCGAACTTGGAATTTTTGAAAGGGTTCCTCGGTTCTAAATGAAAGTTCGTCTTCAAGTTGTGTTCTAGTATCGATTATCATTGTCGGTTTGGTTTTCGGCTTTTTCTGTTTTCCACCAGGTTCTGATGTTTTTTTGGTATTGCCGTCAAATAATTTTGAATATGAATCTTTGAAACAAAGAATGTTTAAAAACAAGCCCCTCCTCGCAATGTAATGGCAGCGCGTATCTCGTGCTATTTTTTGTAAATATGCAATTGTATATTCGCGAAGCTTCAAATGTCGCATGAGATCGTAAGCATGTGTATTGGGATTGGCCATCGCAGTTTTCACGTCCGCTTGTGTCTGAGCTAATGCAAGTTTAATGATTATTTCCATATTTATTTTGTTTTCTGCGGCTTCCCATACATTATAGTTTGACATGACATTAGCGAATGTTGCTTGTTCGCTTGTTGCTAATTCCACGCGGTTACATGAAATATTGTCTGTGAGCGCCATGTTGATGAACATGTTCCAAATTGCATGGAAATTTATCAAATGGTTTGGGCGTCTTGTTCTACTGCACTTGATAGCGTCCAAAACCCGGAGAGCAAAGAGAACACACACCGAAAAGCTTTCCTAGCGAGCCCTCGAACGCTTTCGTGAAGCGCTCTGGAGCTCTGGGGTGCTCCCCTGCAGCGCTTCTGAAGCGCTGCCAGGAACGCTTCGACGCGTGCTTGCACGCGTGGGCACGCGCGGACGCGTGCCAGAGGCGCTCCCGGACGGGGTGCGGGCACCGGCGATCCACTGCGGGGATCGTGAACCGGCAGAGATGGGCTGCTGGCGGGCACCACCATCGTCCGGCTTTCAATCTAAAACCATTAGCTCTCAGAGAGCTTTTTGGGAATCAACGTGACAAACATGAAATCTTGCAGAATTTTTTGTGTTGGCCATTTTTCAAATCCCTCTCATTTCTGATAAATTTGATTTATCTATCGTCCAGAAATAACCGCACATTTGATGCATTAATTTTGCGTTCGTAATCAGATTCGAACACGATTTTATAGTTCGGTGCTTCCGTTTGGCTGTGCTCGGCGCGTACGTCGTGAACCCAAGCGGAATTGTTCTAAACCACACGCCCAAGGCGCCCAAATAAGTCCGCCGGAAATGTTGAAAAGATTTTTCGAGAGATACTTGCCGAATACTTGAAATCGGTCACATTGTTTTTTGCGTCGCTCTAAATAACTTGACCATGTATGAAATTCGATGTCGTTTGGAAACCAAGTCGATCCAAATGCACATTTGTCGGTGATATTGATAATTTTTTTCCTTTTCCTCTGGCCGTCGAATATCATCCTTACCTCTTGTTCAATATTTTTTCTGGGTATGTTGTGATACTACATCTTTTTCAGGTGATAAAGCAAACGAAAAGCGGTATCAGAGTATTTCCATTCTCGATCAGCGCCTCCGTGTACAGGTGAAGGCAACTGTCAATTTGAAGCAATTACGAAGACATCGGGATTGAAATTATCACCGAACGATTTGAGATGGTATTATTTTAAGCAATTTCCTGAAAAAAATGCGGGTGTTGTTGATGGTAGTTTCCAAATTTTAAAGTTAACATTAGTCAGATGCGCAAGCCTGGCAGTTGGGGATATCATTTTCACGGCCATTGCACATTTAGTTTTCGACGCATTTATGTAATATTTGACACGTCTGCTCCCGCTTGTTAGAATCCTTTAGAGTTCATTTCCCATGGTTTGTTGAATTCCGAAGTAGTTATAGTTCAAAATGAATAATTTCATTTTCCATAAGCAGTTTCAAGACCGGTATTGCTTCGCATTCAGTTCCAAACTTAGACAGTGTTTCTAATATTGAACCAGCTGGTGCTCCGCTTGTAAAATCTTTGTTGCGTCTCAAGCGCAATGCTAGTTCTAAAGTGTCCAGATGTCAGCTGTTCCCGAACCACGATTAGATCCTGGACGGTCAGAGCAGTCGCGATCTCTAGATTCAGCGAACGAGCAAGAGTGTGCCAAAGCAGAGCACGACCCTGAATTGTACAGAGAAGTGCAAGAATTGCACGCAAGAAGATCCTGGACGGTCAGAGCAGTCGCGATCTCTAGATTCAGCGAACGAGCAAGAGTGTGCCAAAGCAGAGCACGACCCTGAATTGTACAGAGAAGTGCAAGAATTGCACGCAAGAAGAAAGCGTGTTAGAGTGCGTTTGGCCGGCGAAATTGCCAACGCCTCAGCCAGGCGCCCGTTTGATCAACTTGTTGGGTTTCTGCAGAGGTTCTTCATGCTACATTGTCACATTTCGATCCATATTGAAACAGAAGAGTTTTGCCGATATTCTCAGAATCTCGATGTTTAAGTGCTGAAAGAGCAGGGTTCATGAGCAGGTTTTCGAGCAATTTAGGTCGGAATTATTTTGAGAGCCGATAAATTTGTTTTCGTAGAGGATTTTTCGAGCCGCCGTAGGGCTCATTCTCGAGCCGCTTTAGCCGAATTTTTCGAGCCGCTTTAGCCCGATTTTTTCGAGCCGCCTTAGCCTCAATTTTCGAGCCGCCTTAGCCCGATTTTTCGAGCCGCTGGAAATTTCCAGCCGTCTTACCCCGCTTCCGTTTCCGCTTCGCCTCCGCGTCCGCCTCCGCCACAGCCTCCGCCGCCGCTGCCGCCGCCTCCGCTGCCGTTTCCGCTTCCGCTTCTCGTCCTCGTTTTTTTTCTTCCTGCTCTTCCTGCCCCTCCCTTTGCTCGTTGATGATAAAATTCGCGGTGCTCGAGAGGATTGACGACGCGTGCTTGCAGTGAAACCATTTGAATGTAGATTTAAATGATATGGCAGTGAATGTGCATGGAAATCATTTTAATCTAGACTCAAGTGATGACAGATAGATGCGGTGTATGCAAATTAAATCTAGATTTGAATGGTGAAGTTCGGTCAGGTTTATGGGAATCATTTAAATCTAGATTTAAATGAGTCAGATAGATGACGTGTGTGAAATCATTTAGATCTAAATGTAAATGATGAAGATGGAAGGCGGTGTATGGAAATCATTTTAATCTAGATTTAAATGAATGTATGTAGTGAATCGACGTAGCCGGCGTTGGATCATTTAAATTTAGATTTAAAGGAATACTAAACTTTAGAATGCAGTGATAATGAGATATTTAGATATATATGTATATATATCTATACGTATATATACATATATATATGTATATTAAAAATAATTATCGAACAAATGAATTTGCGAGTTTGTCTGCGTACTATAGAAACGATTGAATTCACAATTCGTTTATAGTGTAGCTAGAAGAAAACTATGAATTCTTGCGTGTTCTCGAGAGGAACAGTTCAGAGTTCAAGATAGAGAAAGCTGCAGTAATATATGTCTGTTCTTTTTGGATTTGGTTTAGAGAATATCACATCGATTCGAGCTTGCACGGTTCTGTTCGCATTGTACTGGACGATCTCAAGGTACTTAATATTCGCATGAAAGTGTAAATTCGTGGGCAGATTGAACGACAGAATTTTAGCATGGCACGGTCAAGAGAAGTTGAAATGTCTCACACATGTCCAGGGCGTGAATTATATTACTAGAGGTTACAATACTTGAAATATAGTATTCTATGTGCATTTTTTCTTTCAAAAAGTTATATTTCACATGGTGTTCATATTCAATTCATTTTAGGAAGGTTTTTTCTTTTATGATTATTGTTTCTGGAACTACGTTTTTAATATTATGTCGCGACTATTTGGGTTAGAATGCAATTATATAGTAACGGTCTTCAGAGTGAGAATAATTTTTGTTTGTTGTTATTATTGATATTTTGTAATAGAACGCGCTTTATTTTTGGTTTGATCGTATTTCCGTCATGCGATTCTGAGATACATGAACTGAAAATGTATCGTCATGTTTCCGTACAGTGCAATTTCATGCATGTGGACTAGTATTTATTTGAAAGAAAAAGTCCGAGCAGTCGCCGCATGCAGAGTTTCTCATAAGCTTTTCGTGTGTTACATGCAGATGAACATGTAAAAGCTTAGTAATTGTGTTATCATAAAGGTTATTTCCATTGTTCTATCGTTTCTGTTATTTCTATTGCTATTCTTGGATTGTAGCATCAGTTGATGTTGTTTCTTTGGTTTCCAAAGCGTTTTTTTTTTTTTTTTTTTTTTTTTTTTTTTTTTTTTTTTTTTTTTTTTTTTTTTTTTTTTTTTTTTTTTTTTTTTTTTTTTTTTTTTTTTCCGTTCTCTCTTCTTCTTCTTCTTTTTGATTTAGGTTCAATATGTTTTGTTGATTTGTTTTGTGTTCGTCGTTTTTTTTTTTTTTTTTTTTTTTTTTTTGGGGGGGGGGTTCGTCTTCTCGTTTTGTATGTGCAGTTTTTTTGTTGTATGACACGCGTAATTTGGTAGATGTGTTTTCGTTATCAGAAATTTGTAGCAAAAACATATTGATCGTTTTTGTGTGGTTTTCGAACTGCAGCAATGTTGGAAAAAAACAAGAGTAACCAATCAACAGAAATAATATTGACTTGTATGCATATACAGAGAAAAAATACAAACTAAAATATACATATAGAATATAATGCTGCAAACGCGTGGTTTTGGAAGCAGTCTGGAAGTTGACGCTCGATTTTAATAAGATTTGTTAATTTGAGCAGAAACAGTTGTGCTGGGCGCTTGCATGAGCCATCGAGGTGAAGGCGAAGGCGAAGAGCACGGATCATATAATGATTGTAGAAGATGATTTAAATTTCTTTGGGTTTTTGTTGTTGCCAGGCAGTTTTTTAGTTTGTTCTATGCAAGAAAAGCAATCGATCTTTTATAAAATCTGACAGGGCTATCCGCCAAATGTTCGTGGGATTTCGAATCATTTAGAAATCTTAGATCAGCGTGTTTGATAATCTTCCGTTGTGCGTAAGAGCGTGGTTTTGATTTGCAGATCGATTTCAGTTAAGAAAATGAGTATCCTTCCTAAAATATTAGAAGAATACGAGTAGATTTTTGGTTAATGGCAGGCCGAGTTCGGACCTCGCAAATCTGACATATTTGGTATAATTCAGATGTTTTGGATCGCCTTCGAAAGCCGTTAAGCCGGCCAACGCGCGACGAGTTCTCGAGGAAAATCCGAACACACAAGATGTACTGTGTCGTCGGTTATTGGTTTTGCCGAACACGGCGATTTCGCTGGACCGTTCTCACCTATACATATGCGATGTTGTTCCCATCGTTCTCCAAAGCATCGATTTCGGTAATATTTTCTCAACAGTGAGATGTTGTCGACGCTGTTGTAGGGTCGGTCTTGCCAAACCTGCAGATTTCGGGCGTCTGTGCGACCAAAAAGAGGAAATAATACATAGCATGTTTGCGGTGATTGTCTGCATTTCTGAGCTTGAAAACAACTCGTATTTGAGTTTGCGCTTAATCTGACGTTTATTAGATCGTCACCTCGCGAGAGCATATGGAAGTCATGTTCAAATTGGTTTGCCCACGTTCGTGCTCGCTGCGAAGACGAAACATGCACGACGTGAAAAGAATGATGCGAGGCAGCGAACAAGGCAAATAGTTACAGAACACGTCGCAGACCAGTCGGCCCAAACAACGCAAGTTCGAATGCATGAGACGTAATCCCGCAAGTGGAGTCTTCGAGGTTTTCCTTGGCAGCGCGTCATTTTAATCTAAGGTCGATCATATAGTTATTATTCAGGAAAAAGCAATGACACACGATCAGAGTGTTCCATGATTGGCTTCAGAACACTTGCAAAATTGGTAGGCAAGCCCAACCGATGTAGAATCGTCAAACATGTGCATCTCGAAAATATGAATGTCGGAGTTCGTCTGCTTATCAGAACTGAAATCGCGAAACTATTCGCAGTCTTGATTGAGCATTTCGAACCGAATCACTTGTAAAATTGTTTCGCACAAACAATCATGCAGCTCCGTTTGGGGTGGCGGAAGCGGGGGGGGGGGGCAGCCAAACCGCCGTTGAGATGCAAAAGGCCGCTATATATATGTATATATATATTATAGAGAGAGAGAGAGAGAGAGAGAGAGAGAGAGAGAGAGAGAGAGAGAGAGAGAGAGAGAGAGAGAGAGAGGCCGATACCGATATATATATATATATAAGAGAGAGAGAGAGAGAGAGAGACCGATACCGATATACATAGATATAGAGAGAGGGAGATACACATAGAGATATATCGGTATAAAGATTTACACGTAGACAAGACACACAATATATATATATACATACATACATACATACAGATATATATATATATACATACATATATACATGCACACATATACATTTCCAGTTGTACATGCGAAAGAGAGGAATCACGAGAGTTAATATTTTTTTAGTAGTTGTTTTCGCTGTGATGATACACGTATTACGCATAGAAAATCAGTTTCATTTTGTGATTTAACAAATTCTTACAAGAAAAATGGATCAATTCTAATTCTTACACACAAAAGCGTTAATGCCGAAGGAAGAAACCGAGAATAATATATTTAAAGAGAATTATCTTATATTAAAAAAAAGAAAGTTCTCGATTTTTCGTAATGTTACTTAAAAAATGATTTGCCGTAATAATTCGCAATCCAATTCTGTCGAAAACGCAATATTTGAAACAGCACATATGTATATGTTCCCAATTATATTTATTTCGACAGGTACATTGCAAATTTAGGTTTCGATGTTCAAAACATGTCGATATAGACGGAACAAAAATAGACAAGTTTATCACATTAGAATATTTTTTGTTTCAAGACCCTTAATATTCTACATATTTGTGTATTCTAATGATGTTTAATAGAAGTTTAACTAATTGATTGAAATTTTCTAGTTCGTTCAATATATCGTAGAATATTATATAATTCGATATTTATGTAGAAAATGAAATAATTTGTCAATGAAGAAACATATTCAATTACAGTTTTGTGTTCTTTTTGTGTTCTCAGATTATCAGCCGATTGTTTAAGTTCAAAACGAATTTGTAGCAACTTGATGTTTCTAATATTTGTATTTTCTTAAGGAAGCATTCTGATATATGAAGGAGTGGTATGGACAGTTTATGATTTGGTCTAGATTTGCATTAATTTTTTGAAGCAATTGCAAGAATGTGTCATTCATTTTTCTCAAAAAGAAAAAAAAGTTGTGGTTTTTGGATTCTGTCCAAGAAACAGATCATATTAAATATTCAATATTATTAAAGGGTTTTTATTTGAAGCAGTTTGTTGGCTCAATTATTTTTAGACATCGAATCCAAATTGCACAAGACATGAATTGTCAAGGGAGGTTCCGTTTTTTTTTGTTAGGGGCACAGAGGATTGTTGCAGCCAGAAACACAAGCCATAGTTTGATTGTTGTAATCAGCGAGCATGCGGAAATTCCGTAGGACAAGAACGGGTCTAAATTAACAGAGTATTTGGAATTATCAAAATGTTGTTTCAGGGTATTATTTCATAACATTTTCGATAATAAGTAGAGATGAGAATGCATAGACATTTGTTAGTTTTTTTTTTTACGCTTTAATTGCAGGTTCATGAAAGCACGAAGTACAGAGTATCGAATTTTGGAGTCACAGTATTGTTCAGTCCTAGGTTTTTGTTAAGATTATTGAGTTTATAGTTGTCAATATTTTAGAGTAATAATAATTCGTTTTTACAGTTCCAGTTATTATGAGTTTGTTTCCAATATAAGGTTCATGGGGTTGTGGGGACTAGTTGATTTTATGTGTTTCCCGAATTAATTTCATGTTCGATCATGGTTTTGAAATAGACAGTAAGGGTAAGATTCACCCATCGGAATTCATGGTGTAGGAATTTTGGGGATCATTCATGCAGAACAAAATTGCAGACGTTGCCAATGCTTATGAGCGTTTTGTGTTGTCGAACAGATGTAATCCGAAAGGAAGCGGGTAGAATTCGATGGGAGTTGCATATTTCTAGTTTGGAAATCATCTATTTGTTTGTGCGTTTTTTGTATTATATAAAGTCAGAGACGTCAGAGCGAATTTCAAAATTCGCGCGCAGTTTGAATGCGATAATCGGAATCAGATTTTTTTTTTTTTTTTTTTTTTTTTTTTTTTTTTTTTTTTTTTTTTTTTTTTTTTTTTTTTTTTTTTTTTTTTTTTTTTCAGTGCAGTTTTGCAGAATTATTTATTTTTAGATGATGATTTTTTTATATGATTAGAACTAGTTGTTTTTTTCAATCGGTGTTTCCTTTTTTTTTTTTTTTTTTTTTTTTTTTTTTTAAAGCGATTTTTTTAATTATTTTTTTTATAAAATTTACAGGATGAGATACAAATCCGCAACACCAAAAGAAATGTCGTTCAGTTTGGTGTTTTTTTTTTTTTTTTTTTTTTTTTTTTTTTTTTTTTTTTTTTTTTCTTCAAATTCTTTTTTTTAAATACGAAAACGCCGAAGGACAGATGAGCATCAACACGCCGCGGAACCTATTGGAGTTTCGAATCGAAAGAGCCAATGTGAGCAATTTTGTGCAGAAACATTTGAGTTTTCAAACGACCCAGCAAATTTGAGACAAGAAAATCTAGCACCAAAAAAAAATTGTAAATCAAGTTCAAGCACGAAAATACTGCATGATTCGCAAATTATTTTTAGTTTCCAAACATTCGGAAGAAGCACATTTGAGCACGTATTTGAGTGCAAATTCAACATTTGAGTACAGTTACGCCAGGATACATCCCAGCCGGAATTACGGGTAGCGATCATTCAGTTAAACCGAAACGTTGAATGGAATCATGTTTTGTCGAAGTTTGAGCAGTGCAGAGAATGTTTACGTGGGGCAAAGTTCGACGAGAAGATGACATTATTTGACAATGTTTCAATCGTGTGCTTCATTTTTTGTTTAGTAATCTGAGCGTTTCATCTTTAATGTTTTTTAGACGTTACGTGAGTTGCGAGCGGCATAGTTCCTTAGTGCTCGGTGAGTGGGTCTGGTTTGCGGTCGTGTAGTTAGTTTTGTTTATTTTGTTGTGTAGGGTTCTCGCACCATTTTTTCAAGTAGTATATTATTTTGTTTTCAATGTTGATTCAAAAATCAAAGAACATCAAATTTAGGAAACCAATAAATAATAAATGAGAAATAAATATATATATATATATATATATATATATATATATATATTCAATAATGAAGTGTTCAATTTTACAGACAGCAGCACGACAACGTCGTGGAGCAATCGACAACAAAAGGACATGACAGATTTGAAAAAACAAACGCGCCGCAGATTAGGTTTAGGAACCAGACGTTGAGTATTGAGACGACACAATACCGAACCATCCGAAATAGCGTATGTTTGGCGAGAAGATGATCGAACAGCCAAGTAACAGACAATTTATTCGAGTAAGACAAAAATGTCGTAGAACACGTTACGGAACAATATATAGTCGTTTTAAAGGTCAGATTTCAGAACGGACATAATTTCCAAAATGAGATCACAGAATTCGAAGGAGTATGTGCACATAGCACACGTGAAGGATCGGAATCAGGGAGACGTACCGTAACGGCAGTACCATTATACATGACAAATTAGCTAATATACTGTGTTTGGGTTTGGAAACGTTGCAATGAGCAGATGTGAGCACCAGATGCTGTTGAAGAAGAGCAGATATTTTCGAGTCCCGAAGAGCAATATGAGTGGTCGAAAATGACAAAGGAATACCGAACCACATATTTAAACATTGAGACGTTACAGGGCAATTCAAGCATTTTTCAACAGAAAAGTGGTGTTCGATTGGAATTTCATCACGGGGAACAGAACATCTATGATTTGCGTCGCTGCGATTTTCCTTTAAGTCAGAATGTTGCGATGGGTTTCAGTGATCGTATAGTGTTTCATATTCATTTTTTTGTTTTCTAGACCAGAGTTTCCTTTTGTTTCATTATTCCGCGTTTTTAGAAATTCTATTACATGTAATATTTTTTTTTTTTTCATCAGATTTTCATTTGATTTTTTTTTTTTTTTTTTTTTTTTTTGTATATATAGTTCGAGAGTTGTTTTGCAGTAATCATGCAAGCAATATTTCCCAGATGAAGATTTTTTGGGATGCATGTTGTTTGGGGGTTAGTTTGTGTAGATAGTTTTATTCGTTGTCCCGTTTGCTCTACTACTAGAGTTGTACGATTGCTGCTACTAGTATTAGTATTAGTCTTACTGATTATATTTTTAGTTCTACTACTACTACTATTACTATTACTACTACTCCTACTACTACTACTACTACTACTACTACTACTACTACTACCACTACTATACTTCTACTACTACTACTACTACTACTACCCTTACTACTACTAGTCTTCTCCTCTTACTACTACTACTACTACTATTACTACTACTACTACTACTTCTACTAATACTTCTACTACTAGTACTATTACTACTACTACAACTACTACTACCACTACTACTATTTCTACTACTACTACTACTACTACTACTACTAGTACTACTACTACTACTACTATTACTACTGCTACTGCTACTATTACTACCTACTATTACTACTACTATTGCGACTACTAGTATTACTATTGTTACTACTACTACCACTGCGACGACTACTACTACTACTACTACCATTGCCACCACATTTATTGCTACTACTACTACTACTACTACTACTACTAGTACTACTCTTACTACTTCTTTTATTGCTGCTATAAGTAGTTTTACAATTGCGAGTACAGCAAGTGTGTTACTAGTGTACTACTACTACTACTACTACTACTACTACTTTTATTACTATTACTACCACTCCTACTACTGACTACTCTTATTATTATACTACTACTACTACTAGTACTATTACTACTATAACTACTATTACTACTAGTACTATTACTATTACTACCACAACCACTACCACTACTACTACTACTACTACTACTACTACTGCTACTACTTTTTTCTACTACTACTACTACTACTATTATTACTACTACTACTCTGACTACTACTACTACTTCTGCTTCTACTACTACTGTTGTTACTACTACTACTACTACTAGTACTACAACTACTACTACTACTACCACTGCTACTTTTCTACTAGTGCTACTACTGTGGCCACTCCACCACTGTTTTCACGAAGTTACTTCTGCTTAGACGAGTATTGCCATTTGCGAGTTAATATTTTTTGTCTCGTTTGACAGCAAAAGCATCAATTCGCAAGCTAAAACTTTCTGTCTCGTCGGACAGCAAAAGAATGAATTCGCAAGTTAATGTTTGTCATGTGGGAAATGAGAAGAGTTACCTCGCAAGTTAATGCTTTTTGTGTCGGTGGGAGCATGAGAAGGTATTAACTCGCGACTTAATATTGTTCTGGAGTTGACAAATATTAACTCACGAGTTAATTCTTTTGTAACTCGTGATTCGAGTGTTGTCGATATACATTTATACATCTATACATATATACATATATACATATATACATATATACATATATATGTGAACACAGATTGGAATCACGAGTTCAGGTGTTTGGTGATCGCCCGTGTATATATATATGTGGTAGACACTGGATTCTAGATTCAAAATCATTTAAATCTGGATTTAAATTACAATCGTGGAACGCGTGTTGATTCATATGATATGAAATCATTTAAATCTAGATATACATGAATCTGTTTGACGAATCATGATCGATCATTACGTATCGAGCCTGAGTCGACCGCTTATAAGAGAAAGAGAGAACGAAAAAGCGAAAGAAAAGAGAGCGCGATAAAGATCGAATTGTAAGATCAGAAAATGAGAAAACAAAGAAGAACAATATTAAAAAGAAGAAAAAGTGAGGAACAGAAAACGAAAGAAGAAGAGAGGAATTTAAAGAAAACTGATGGATATTTTAATTGGAATTATAGTTGGTTTCTTTTTTCAGTAATCGAATTTGTTGTATATGCCGAGACGATCTTCTCACACGCTTCGTTGTAGGTTGCGATGGAATCACTTCTATGTAGTGTTTGATGATATATCATTTTGTTTGAGCATGTATTTCGTAGCTATTCGGCTGGGTGCAAAGCAATCTCTTTCAGAGTTCTTATATCAGATTTTCGGTCCGTTTGAGCGGAGAGAATGTTTCCATATATTATTTTGAAATTCCCGGTGTGGGTGGCCAGCGTTCGACTTTATATGACGCGGAGGGTTAAGTCATGGGAACAGGCTAATGAAATTTATTTGGAAGCAGGTTTTTTTGGATATGGAATCGTCCGCAGCGCAGAGCATTGTTCAAGCAGAATTGTCAGTCTAGCAAGTCCAGCAAGTCCAAGACAAGAAGACATTTAGTTTAGTGCGTCGAGTAAAAAAAAACGTGGTTTGAAGCGTCGTCCATTCGTGAGAGGACAGAGAACGTCATCACAAGAGTAAGTTTACAGGATAATATGATTATTATCGACACGATCCCGCAGACACCTCTCTTTAACCGTTTCGGCCGTGCAAGATTTGTCGTTATCTCGAAAGTCGAACTTGGAATTTTTGAAAGGGTTCCTCGGTTCTAAATGAAAGTTCGTCTTCAAGTTGTGTTCTAGTATCGATTATCATTGTCGGTTTGGTTTTCGGCTTTTTCTGTTTTCCACCAGGTTCTGATGTTTTTTTGGTATTGCCGTCAAATAATTTTGAATATGAATCTTTGAAACAAAGAATGTTTAAAAACAAGCCCCTCCTCGCAATGTAATGGCAGCGCGTATCTCGTGCTATTTTTTGTAAATATGCAATTGTATATTCGCGAAGCTTCAAATGTCGCATGAGATCGTAAGCATGTGTATTGGGATTGGCCATCGCAGTTTTCACGTCCGCTTGTGTCTGAGCTAATGCAAGTTTAATGATTATTTCCATATTTATTTTGTTTTCTGCGGCTTCCCATACATTATAGTTTGACATGACATTAGCGAATGTTGCTTGTTCGCTTGTTGCTAATTCCACGCGGTTACATGAAATATTGTCTGTGAGCGCCATGTTGATGAACATGTTCCAAATTGCATGGAAATTTATCAAATGGTTTGGGCGTCTTGTTCTACTGCACTTGATAGCGTCCAAAACCCGGAGAGCAAAGAGAACACACACCGAAAAGCTTTCCTAGCGAGCCCTCGAACGCTTTCGTGAAGCGCTTCTGGAGCTCTGGGGTGCTCCCCTGCAGCGCTTCTGAAGCGCTGCCAGGAACGCTTCGACGCGTGCTTGCACGCGTGGGCACGCGCGGACGCGTGCCAGAGGCGCTCCCGGACGGGGTGCGGGCACCGGCGATCCACTGCGGGGATCGTGAACCGGCAGAGATGGGCTGCTGGCGGGCACCACCATCGTCCGGCTTTCAATCTAAAACCATTAGCTCTCAGAGAGCTTTTTGGGAATCAACGTGACAAACATGAAATCTTGCAGAATTTTTTGTGTTGGCCATTTTTCAAATCCCTCTCATTTCTGATAAATTTGATTTATCTATCGTCCAGAAATAACCGCACATTTGATGCATTAATTTTGCGTTCGTAATCAGATTCGAACACGATTTTATAGTTCGGTGCTTCCGTTTGGCTGTGCTCGGCGCGTACGTCGTGAACCCAAGCGGAATTGTTCTAAACCACACGCCCAAGGCGCCCAAATAAGTCCGCCGGAAATGTTGAAAAGATTTTTCGAGAGATACTTGCCGAATACTTGAAATCGGTCACATTGTTTTTTGCGCCGCTCTAAATAACTTGACCATGTATGAAATTCGATGTCGTTTGGAAACCAAGTCGATCCAAATACACATTTGTCGGTGATATTGATAATTTTTTTCCTTTTCCTCTGGCCGTCGAATATCATCCTTACCTCTTGTTCAATATTTTTCTGGGTATGTTGTGATACTACATCTTTTTCAGGTGATAAAGCAAACGAAAAGCGGTATCAGAGTATTTCCATTCTCGATCAGCGCCTCCGTGTACAGGTGAAGGCAACTGTCAATTTGAAGCAATTACGAAGACATCGGGATTGAAACTATCACCGAACGATTTGAGATGGTATTATTTTAAGCAATTTCATGAAAAAAATGCGGGTGTTGTTGATGGTAGTTTCCAAATTTTAAAGTTAACATTAGTCAGATGCGCAAGCCTGGCAGTTGGGGATATCATTTTCACGGCCATTGCACATTTAGTTTTCGACGCATTTATGTAATATTTGACACGTCTGCTCCCGCTTGTTAGAATCCTTTAGAGTTCATTTCCCATGGTTTGTTGAATTCCGAAGTAGTTATAGTTCAAAATGAATAATTTCATTTTCCATAAGCAGTTTCAAGACCGGTATTGCTTCGCATTCAGTTCCAAACTTAGACAGTGTTTCTAATATTGAACCAGCTGGTGCTCCGCTTGTAAAATCTTTGTTGCGTCTCAAGCGCAATGCTAGTTCTAAAGTGTCCAGATGTCAGCTGTGCCCGAACCACGATTAGATCCTGGACGGTCAGAGCAGTCGCGATCTCTAGATTCAGCGAACGAGCAAGAGTGTGCCAAAGCAGAGCACGACCCTGAATTGTACAGAGAAGTGCAAGAATTGCACGCAAGAAGAAAGCGTGTTAGAGTGCGTTTGGCCGGCGAAATTGCCAACGCCTCAGCCAGGCGCCCGTTTGATCAACTTGTTGGGTTTCTGCAGAGGTTCTTCATGCTACATTGTCACATTTCGATCCATATTGAAACAGAAGAGTTTTGCCGATATTCTCAGAATCTCGATGTTTAAGTGCTGAAAGAGCAGGGTTCATGAGCAGGTTCTCGAGCAATTTAGGTCGGAATTATTTTGAGAGCCGATAAATTTGTTTTCGTAGAGGATTTTTCGAGCCGCCGTAGGGCTCATTCTCGAGCCGCTTTAGCCGAATTTTTCGAGCCGCTTTAGCCCGATTTTTTCGAGCCGCCTTAGCCTCAATTTTCGAGCCGCCTTAGCCCGATTTTTCGAGCCGCTGGAAATTTCCAGCCGTCTTACCCCGCTTCCGTTTCCGCTTCGCCTCCGCGTCCGCCTCCGCCACAGCCTCCGCCGCCGCTGCCGCCGCCTCCGCTGCCGTTTCCGCTTCCGCTTCTCGTCCTCGTTTTTTTTCTTCCTGCTCTTCCTGCTCCTCCCTTTGCTCGTTGATGATAAAATTCGCGGTGCTCGAGAGGATTGACGACGCGTGCTTGCAGTGAAATCATTTGAATGTGGATTTAAATGATATGGCAGTGAATGTGCATGGAAATCATTTTAATCTAGACTCAAGTGATGACAGATAGATGCGGTGTATGCAAATTAAATCTAGATTTGAATGGTGAAGTTCGGTCAGGTTTATGGGAATCATTTAAATCTAGATTTAAATGAGTCAGATAGATGACGTGTGTGAAATCATTTAGATCTAAATGTAAATGATGAAGATGGAAGGGGGTGTATGGAAATCATTTTAATCTAGATTTAAATGAATGTATGTAGTGAATCGACGTAGCCGGCGTTGGATCATTTAAATTTAGATTTAAAGGAATACTAAACTTTAGAATGCAGTGATAATGAGATATTTAGATATATGTATATATATCTATACGTATATATACATATATATATATATATATGTATATTAAAAATAATTATCGAACAAATGAATTTGCGAGTTTGTCTGCGTACTATAGAAACGATTGAATTCACAATTCGTTTATAGTGTAGCTAGAAGAAAACTATGAATTCTTGCGTGTTCTCGAGAGGAACAGTTCAGAGTTCAAGATAGAGAAAGCTGCAGTAATATATGTCTGTTCTTTTTGGATTTGGTTTAGAGAATATCACATCGATTCGAGCTTGCACGGTTCTGTTCGCATTGTACTGGACGATCTCAAGGTACTTAATATTCGCATGAAAGTGTAAATTCGTGGGCAGATTGAACGACAGAATTTTAGCATGGCACGGTCAAGAGAAGTTGAAATGTCTCACACATGTCCAGGGCGTGAATTATATTACTAGAGGTTACAATACTTGAAATATAGTATTCTATGTGCATTTTTTCTTTCAAAAAGTTATATTTCACATGGTGTTCATATTCAATTCATTTTAGGAAGGTTTTTTCTTTTATGATTATTGTTTCTGGAACTACGTTTTTAATATTATGACGCGACTATTTGGATTAGAGTGCAATTATATAGTAACGGTCTTCAGAGTGAGAATAATTTTTGTTTGTTGTTATTATTGATATTTTGTAATAGAACGCGCTTTATTTTTGGTTTGATCGTATTTCCGTCATGCGATTCTGAGATACATGAACTGAAAATGTATCGTCATGTTTCCGTGCAGTGCAATTTCATGCATGTGGACTAGTATTTATTTGAAAGAAAAAGTCCGAGCAGTCGCCGCATGCAGAGTTTCTCATAAGCTTTTCGTGTGTTACATGCAGATGAACATGTAAAAGCTTAGTAATTGTGTTATCATAAAGGTTATTTCCATTGTTCTATCGTTTCTGTTATTTCTATTGCTATTCTTGGATTGTAGCATCAGTTGATGTTGTTTCTTTGGTTTCCAAAGCGTTTTTTTTTTTTTTTTTTTTTTTTTTTTTTTTTTTTTTTGTTCTCTCTTCTTCTTTCTTTTTGATTTAGGTTCAATATGTTTTGTTGATTTGTTTCGTGTTCGTCGTTTATCATTTTTTTTTTTTTTTTTTTTTTGGGGGGGGGGGGGGGTTCGTCTTCTCGTTTTGTATGTGCAGTTTTGTTGTTGTATGACACGCGTAATTTGGTAGATGTGTTTTCGTTATCAGAAATTTGTAGCAAAAACATATTGATCGTTTTTGTGTGGTTTTCGAACTGCAGCAATGTTGGAAAAAAACAGGAGTAACCAATCAACAGAAATAATATTGACTTGTATGCATATACAGAGAAAAAATACAAACTAAAATATACATATAGAATATAATGCTGCAAACGCGTGGTTTTGGAAGCAGTCTGGAAGTTGACGCTCGATTTTAATAAGATTTGTTAATTTGAGCAGAAACAGTTGTGCTGGGCGCTTGCATGAGCCATCGAGGTGAAGGCGAAGGCGAAGAGCACGGATAATATAATGATTGTAGAAGATGATTTAAATTTCTTTGGGTTTTTGTTGTTGCCAGGCAGTTTTTTAGTTTGTTCTATGCAAGAAAAGCAATCGATCTTTTATAAAATCTGACAGGGCTATCCGCCAAATGTTCGTGGGATTTCGAATCATTTAGAAATCTTAGATCAGCGTGTTTGATAATCTTCCGTTGTGCGTAAGAGCGTGGTTTTGATTTGCAGATCGATTTCAGTTAAGAAAATGAGTATCCTTCCTAAAATATTAGAAGAATACGAGTAGATTTTTGGTTAATGGCAGGCCGAGTTCGGACCTCGCAAATCTGACATATTTGGTATAATTCAGATGTTTTGGATCGCCTTCGAAAGCCGTTAAGCCGGCCAACGCGCGACGAGTTCTCGAGGAAAATCCGAACACACAAGATGTACTGTGTCGTCGGTTATTGGTTTTGCCGAACACGGCGATTTCGCTGGACCGTTCTCACCTATACATATGCGATGTTGTTCCCATCGTTCTCCAAAGCATCGATTTCGGTAATATTTTCTCAACAGTGAGATGTTGTCGACGCTGTTGTAGGGTCGGTCTTGCCAAACCTGCAGATTTCGGGCGTCTGTGCGACCAAAAAGAGGAAATAATACATAGCATGTTTGCGGTGATTGTCTGCATTTCTGAGCTTGAAAACAACTCGTATTTGAGTTTGCGCTTAATCTGACGTTTATTAGATCGTCACCTCGTGAGAGCATATGGAAGTCATGTTCAAATTGGTTTGCTCACGTTCGTGCTCGCTGCGAAGACGAAACATGCACGACGTGAAAAGAATGATGCGAGGCAGCGAACAAGGCAAATAGTTACAGAACACGTCGCAGACCAGTCGGCCCAAACAACGCAAGTTCGAATGCATGAGACGTAATCCCGCAAATGGAGTCTTCGAGGTTTTCCTTGGCAGAGCGTCATTTTAATCTAAGGTCGATCATATAGTTATTATTCAGGAAAAAGCAATGACACACGATCAGAGTGTTCCATGATTGGCTTCAGAACACTTGCAAAATTGGTAGGCAAGCCCAACCGATGTAGAATCGTCAAACATGTGCATCTCGAAAATATGAATGTCGGAGTTCGTCTGCTTATCAGAACTGAAATCGCGAAACTATTCGCAGTCTTGATTGAGCATTTCGAACCGAATCACTTGTAAAATTGTTTCGCACAAACAATCATGCAGCTCCGTTTGGGGTGGCGGAAGCGGGGGGGGGGCAACCAAACCGCCGTTGAGATGCAAAAGGCCGCTCAAAACACAATCAAACGCACTTAATTGCAGAACGATGCGCAACAGCAATGGAATCTCCCATCGGGATCGGCGCCACGCAAAACCAAGTTGGCACAGCGGAGCCGTAGAGTGGGTAGTTTGGAACAACGTCCTGCGCAACTGCCCACCATTGTTACACATTGCGGCACAGACGCTTCGCGGCATCGAACCATTGAAACGTTGCCAGCGGCCAAATCGATTTTTTTTGGGAATTGCCCAACAACCGATTCGCGTGCAAGACCAGAGCGCTGCGGGGCTTGCAAGCAAGAGGAACCGCGCTGACGCTGGTGAGGCGACGGGCGCGGCATTGATGCCATGGGCCACTCGGGCGGTGCCCTGGTGAACCGTCTGCCAGATCGAGCGTTTAAGAAGAGTTCTGAAGTAGTGTCTTACTGCGCGCGTGCGAAAACGGAGCGGTTTTTTTGGGTAGATCACGCCGCGAAGAATCCTCGCGGCCGCAGTGGGTATAGGGCTTCGCTATGCGAATGCGCGTTCGTTTCTCCAAACATTATGTGGTGTTAGACCCTCGTTCTCAGGAGACAGTGCCCGGCGCTCCTTCCTCCTTTCCTCGTTTCCTTCTTGTTTCCGTCCTCCCTTCCCCCTCCTCTACCAGAGAACGCTTCAGGACACCCCCATCGGCTGCTTTTGAATGCGGTTCCCCCATCCAGGACTGCGTTTCGCGTTTCCAAAGAGGTTCCCATCGAAAGCCCCCATGGCTGGGCGCGCATGGATTTCCCCGCTCAGGACAGCGTTACGTGGCCCCGTAGGGAGCCCCACCGAAGGCTCGCGTTACGTGGCCCCGTCGAGAGCTCCACCGAAGACCCTAGTGGCTGCACTCGCGTGCGGTTCCCCGCGCTCGTGGCCCCATCGGGAGCTCCGCCGAAAGCCGCAGTGGCTGCACTCGCGTGCTGTTCTCCCGCTCAGACAATTGCGTGGCTCTGCAGGGGTCTCCACCGAAAGCCCCGGTGGCTGCACTCCCATGGGGGCCGCATGCTTAGGTTGCGGGGGCCGCATGCGAGTGCAGCCACTGGGGCCTTCGGTGGGAAATCCGATAGGGACACAAAGCGCTGTCCTGAGTGGGGGAATTGCATGCGCGCGCAGCCGCTGGGGCCTTCGGCGGAGTAACACGAGCGGTCCGCAGGGGGGAGCAGGAGGAGGAGGAGGAGGAGGATCAGGATGAGGAGAAGCTAGCTGGGGTGGAAAGTGAGGAGTGAGGAGGAGCATGAGGAGCACGATGAGATCCATGGGAACCTTATTCCCGATACATTGGAATCAGAGGCAGGAACATCTTAATGGCTTGGGACTGCGCGGCATTCCCAACAAGGTATTTTGAGAGGGGAGCGGGGCCCCAACACGCCGGAGTATACCATGGAACTCTCGTTTTGAGGCGAATCGAGAAACATTGAGACGGATTGAGAGAAATGGAGATCTTTTGAGATAAATTGAGATCAAATCGTGGATTAAGAGAAATTGAGACGAGAAAGGCGGTCCAGTTGAGGACAATTGAGACCGTTTGCGGTGTCCAGTGGAAGTTTTCGAAAGGGTTTGATGGCAATGCGATTTGGGGGCATAAGGGAAGCAGCAGAAGGATGGGCGGCAGGAGAAGCAAACGGCGATGACCCGATGGCATGGACCTTTGCAACTGGAGCCAGAACATATTTCCCAAACGAGGGTAAACGGTGGAGGATGCGCATGCCACAGGGCCTTGTGCTCGTTAGGGGCGCGCTAGAATGCCAAGGGCTGTCTGGCAGGGTTTCTGCAAGTCTTCTCAGGGCCTGCCACCGCCCCTCTCGCCGCAGAGCGCCGCATCCATCGGGCCCCGCTTCCCCAATGAAGAACAACAAATGTTTACTCCCGCAACAAGGATCTTCCGTGGAAGTACATCAGGTCCACGCTCTCGCGGCAACGATTCCTCGCAAATGTGCCTGGAGATGGATTCTGCAATTGTGAATGTTTCATCTTCGATGGAGCTCCACACGGGTCCACGAAGCGCTGTCTTGGGTGGGGGAACCGCATGCGAGTGCAACCACCGGGGCCTTCGGTGGAGCTCCCGATCGAGCCGAGAAACGCGGCCTTGGGCAGGGGAACCGCATGCGAGTGCAGCCACTGAGGCCTTGGGTGGAGCTCCCTATGGGGCTACGAAGCGCTGTTCTGGGTGGGGGGGACCGCATCCGAGTGCTGCCACCAGGGCCTGCGGTGGAATCCCCGCTTGAGCCGAAAAACTTGGTCCTGGGCGACTGCAAGTGCAGCCACTTGGCCTTCGATGGAGTTTCCGATTGAGCCGAGAAACGCGATCCTGGGCGGAGGGAACCGCATGCGAGTGCAGCCACTGGGGCCTCGTCGGAGCTCCCGACGGGGCCACGAAACGCTGTCCTGGGCGGAGGGAGCCGCGTGCATGTCCGGCCACATGGGCCTTCGGCGGAATTTCCGATGAGGTCACGAAGCGCTGGCGTGAGTGCTGGAACCGCATGCGAATGCAGCCCTAGGGGCCTTCTGCGGGGCTCCCCATGGGGC
>CAUYUJ010014318.1:222500-227500 GCA_963575745.1 Prorocentrum cordatum
TCGTGCTCCATTTTCTCCCTCCCTCCCTCTAGCCCCCTTCCCTCCTCCCTCCCTTCCTGCACCCCCCTCCCTCCTCGCTCGCCGTCGCTCAATTTTTTTTTCTTGTTCTTCATATGTTGAGTGCCGCGACCGTATACCCCCCGGTCTCAAGCCGTCTGGGCTCGAGCCACCGTCCCGTTGGAGGTGCGCCCGCCGCTTCCATGGCAGCGATGGCTGCTGCCGCCGCCAGCGGCCCCACCGGCGCCGCGCTGCGTCGGCCGGAGCGCCTGGCGGCGGCCGCCCGCGCCGGTCTGCCGGGCCCGGCGGCTTTGCGGCGCCCGCCGCGGCTGGCGGCCAGCTCGGCGCTGTGCTGCCTCCCCTGGGGCGGAGGCTGGCGGCGGCCCGGCGGTGTTCCCGCGCCCAGCGGCTGCCGCCGGCGCGTCCGTTGCTGCTGTTGCTGCTGCTGCTGCTGCTGCGGCTGCGGCTGCTGCTGCTGCTGCTGCCGGCGGAGGCGGCCGAGGATGGCGGGGAGAGCGCCGCCGCCGCTGCTCCGCCGCCGTCGGACGCTGCTGGCGGTCCGACGGCGGCGGAGGCGGCGGCGATGGCCGGCGGCCTGGGCGTCCCCTGCCTCGCCGCTGACCGCGCCGCCGGTGCGCCTGACGTGGCCGCGGCTTCAGCCCTCGGCCGCGCTGCTTCGGCAGCCGCCGGCGCCGCTTGTGGCGGCGGCCGCCGCAGCTCTGCCCCAGGCTGCTCCGCGGCTGCTGTCGCGGCGGCCTGCTCGGCTGCCCTGCCCGCCGCGCCCCGCCTGGTTGTGGGCGCCGCTGCGGCCGCCGTCGCGGCCGACGCGGCGGACTGCGTCGTGCCCTCGACCTGGGCAGCGACCGCGGCCTCCGCGGTGTCTGGGCGGCTGCTGTGGCTGGGTGTGCCGAGCCGCCCGCGGCAAGCGGAGGTGCTGCCGAGGCCGGACCGGGGGCGCCGCCCCTCGCCGTCAGGAGCGCGCAAGACAAGGAGGACATGGTGGAGGGGATGGACGTAGGTTTGCTGGAGTGGACGTCGGGGGCGACGGCGGCGGCAACGCATGTGAACGACGAGGACGAGAAGGTTCGGATGTTCCTGGGCGCGGGCGTGTGTGTTCAACCGAGATCAGCGGCCACAGCATCCTTGCCAGCCCAATGAGGACCACCAACGCATCGTTACCAGCACAGTGCGGATCAACGATCCTGGAACCCTGGCCAGCACAGTGCAGATCACCTGCGCCAGCATCTTCACCAGCGCATTTCGGATTAACGACCCCAGCCTCCTCGCCAGCTCGGCTGGGACCTCCGTCGTCAGCGTCCTCGCCCGTACACCTGGGAGCGCCGGCGTCAGCATCCCCGCCAGCAGGGTTGGGATCACTGAAGCCAGCATCGTCTTAGCCCGTGCGAGAAGTGCAGGATGAGGACGAGGAGGAGTTGCAGGAGGTCGGCGACAGTATTGGCGGCGTCACGGCTGGACTCGCTTTGAAATACCGGTCAAAGCCCGCCTTGGGATCCCCTGGCGACGCATGCTCAGGGCCCCCCCCAGGAGGCTGCCCATCACCGCCTTAGTGTTGAAGGTACCGACTACCCAATTTGGACGCGCTTTCACGATGCTTTTGTCTCACGGGTTGATTTGGCTTTTCGCCGACTTGATTCTGATGTGATGTTTGAACCTCTCGCGTGACTAGTGGACTTTTCGCCGCCCAGATGTTGAAGGGGTTGGAGAGCTTGCCTGTGCGGGCCTGTCGGAACATTGTGTCGTTGACTCCCGCCGGTCTGATCCGGATATGGCGTGTTGAAGATACGGTGTGTGCAGTTTCTCCAGCATTCCACGATGCTTCGGCTTTTCGCCGTCGTGGTCTGTCGTCGCATCTCGGACGCCTTCCTGCTGACAGGACGGGCAGGCGCAGAGCGGCGGAAGGCCACTGGCTATGTGTGCATCCTAGGCGAGACGAAGGCTGGGGCGATTGGGGCGGCCCCTCACGGGAAGAGGACGAGGCGCCAGGCAGGGGCCAGACCCGGGTTGCCCACCCCACTGTTGCGCCCCCTGCGTTGTGCGAGGCGGCCCGCTTCTGTCGCGCCGGTCGTCCCCAGCCTCTCGCCAGGCGGCGCGAGCGCTTGAACGGCGGCGCGGGAACCCCTCCGTGCGTTGCTTGTCTCGAACCTATCCAGGGGGTGACGTGCGGGGGGCCAGATGGCCCCTGCACTGCGGGCGTTTCCTTCAGGCGGCAGCGGCCGGCGACGACGGCGGCGCGCGGGCAAACGCTGCGGCCGCTGTCGCGTCCGAAGAGGCAAATGCCGTCGCTATCTGCCGTGTGGTGACTGAAGGTCGTCGCGTGCCCCTGCAAGGCGAAAACGACGCTCCCGCAGCGGGGGGCCCGGTGCGCGCGGCCCCCCTGACGGCGAGCCGCTGGGCGCCCCGCCCCGCCCGCGCCGCTGGGCGCGCCGCCCGCCCTGACGGCGAGCTCGCCGGCCCCCCGGGTGGCGGCCGACGCTCCGCCGTCGCCTGGCCTCGACGGCGGCCGAAGACCCGGCCCCCGCCCGTGCCGACCCTGCTCAGCGCTCTGGTTCGGGTGACGACGAGGGCCGCGACGCCGGCGATGTCGCGGAGAAGCAGGGCGCGGGAACCTGGGGACCCCCCGGCGCTTGTGCCGACCCCTCGCTCGGCGCCCTGCCCGATTCTTTGGTCGAGATCGCGGCAGACAGCGCCACTGAGCACCCTGGGGGCCACAATCGGTTGCCGAGTCCCCGACAGATCCAGCCCCTGGCGTCAACCAGCATCCCCGTTTCGGCCCCAGGGCTGATCGCTCCACCGCGCGGGCAAGCGGGGCGGCCCGCGGCCGCGAGAACCCGAGGGCGCCCAGAGAAGAGCGGGAACGTCGCGAGACAGACACTGCCGGCGACGCCGATAAGCTGTGCGAACATCCCCGCGGGCTGATCCAGCGGGAGCCCTGAGTGGCGAGACACCTGGCGTCTGCGTGAATGACGGCTCCAACGGTCTCCAACGCGAGGCTGGGTTTGCGTTTGTCAGTGGTTGGCACGCGTTCTGCAAGGCGCGAGATGAGCCCCTTCGACCCTGCGAGGCGAGGCGGTCGGCTGTCCACTGTTCGGCCTTTTTCCAAGGGCTCGCGGCCGCTGGACAGGACGTTGCGGAGTGGGCCGATCGAAAGGGCGTGTCGCTGCCGCGGCACCAGCGCGAGCGACGGTCCGCGGGCCCAGCTGGGGACCTTTGACCCTGGGCGCGGCGGCTGCGCACCTGGCCCCGGTACCTGGTTCGCTCTCAGTTGCGCGACCTTGGTCTTCTCCCGCGCTGGCCGGGCTTTTCGCTGCCCTGGCCGCCTGGTCTTTCGCGCGGCGGGGCCTCCTGCTGCTGGTCGGGTTTCCGCCCTCTCGGCCCCCTGCCCGCCTAATGCCCCGTTTCGCCCGTCCTGGCCGCTGCCTGTGGGCTGCCCCGCATGGTCTTCCTCCCGCTTGATCGCCACCCGGCCTTGGGGTGCTGGTCTGTCTTGTGTTTGGACTTCATCTTGGTTCGCGGCGTGCGAGGTCTGCCTCAACGCGGTCCTCTCTGCATGGGTGTCCCGATGTTCGATCGGCCTTCGCCCGGAATCCATCTCCAACTGAGCGCCCCAGCTCTGGTGTCGTACCCAGTCGTGCATCTGGCCACTTCGAGCATTTCGCTTGCAAGTTTGGCCCTTCGTTTTGAGCCGAAGTGTTGCCAGCGCCTTTCCCGTTTGCATCGGACACCCGGTTTTTCAGTCATTTGGTGCCAAGGGTTTCCTCTTCAAGTTTCGGTTCTTTCTTACGGGCTTTCCTTGCTCCCCGGATTTCATGGCGTCCCTCGGTCTTCGGTGTTTTCAAAGGCACCTCGAGCTGGTGGCTGACTGCTTGGGGGCAGCCCGCATGCTCTCCCTCGGCATTCCTGCGCCTGGCTTCACGGTCTGATCTGGCCCCTCTATTTTACCATCGGTTTTTTTTTTGGGGGGGGGGTGTTTTTTGGGGGGGTGGGGGGTGGGGTGTTGTTTTTGTTTTTTTCTCACTCTTTCTTTCGTTTTCGCGCCTCAATTCGCCTCCTGTGCATCCCGCCGCTCGCTTTGTCTGGCGCCTGACCGCCTTGCACCAGGTGGCCCCCGCGGACTCACAGGCTGCTTGCAGTACTGCGCCACTTTCACGTGGCAGGGAATGACGACACTCTACCCCCAAGTGGGCTACCATCGAATACTACGAGGGTGGGAGGCGACGGTTCGAAATATACACGTCGAGTGACGCGCGAGCGTATGATAGCGAACAGTCTAAAACTGATTATTGGTGCTGTTGCTGTTGTTGTTATCCTCGCCCGCGACCCGCCCGCGACCTGCCCGCCACCCGCCCGCGACCCGCCCGCGAACCACCCCGCGGCCCACCCCGCGACCCACCCGTGGTTCACCCCGCGACCCTCCCTGCGCCCGCCCCCATCACTCGAATCCGAAATTGCGGGGTGCTGCGTACTATGTGTGCGTCGGCCCCGCGGGGGGCGATGTGCGCCGTCCGAATCTCACAGTGCAGGCTCGGTGGCGGGCGCTGTCTGGCGATGCCGCTTGGGTAGTGAGGCGCTAGAACATAGTGGCACTACATGCTCGGTTCGGACGTGCGCTTCCAGGTGGGGCGCTGAGTACATCATAGTATCAGTCTGTCTTGCAGCGCGTCAGAGGGCGCAGCTCCAGGCCTCCCAAATTGGGCTTGGGCAGATGGGGTCGAAGGGCCGCGCCGCATCGCTAATGAATCAGCGATGCGTCTCGATATGGAACCCGGTTTTCTCCACGCAGACGCCGCCGATGCGTCGCCGACTTCGCCGATACACCGCCGATGCATCGGCGATGCATCGGCGATGCCGCGGGATCTTCCGACCCCATTTGATCATTTTGACTTCATGTGGGAAGCCTCCAGCGTGCTCGGGTATAGTTCTGCAGTGCCGTGACAGGGGGTCGTTTGGGGTTTGGTCCTCCTCTTCCTCCTGCTCCTCCTCCT
>CAUYUJ010014318.1:232500-235000 GCA_963575745.1 Prorocentrum cordatum
CCGATTTTATCCTCGCCCTGGTTTTGCCTTAGACGGAGAGAGACAACGGGAAGTGGGGGTGCCGGGGAACCCTGGAGATGGAGGAGAGCGGGGGGGGTGATCTGTCGTGGAAGCCAGAGCTCGGCGTGACGAGTGGGAGGAAAAGCACAGATGAAAGCCATCTTCCCTGACCATTGGCACGTCTGCATGATGTAGCTCTCGTTTCACCTTTCAGTTGGCACGAGGGTTAAGAACAGCTCTAGCTTGTGATACGCACCCTTACTTTATACGTTTTTGGTGATCCACCCTAGAACGCTTTTCGTTTTGAGTATCTTCGTTGGACCTTGGACCTTCGGTGAATGGGCTCATGTTCTTGACCCACGGTCTTGTGGCCATGTTTCGACTCTGTTTGCTTGGCTCGAGCTGTTGGGCCGCGCGCGGCGGTGTGATGCTGCCGAGGCCCTGGCACTCTTCTGCCTCGCGAGCTCAAGGCGCGGACTTCTTTTTCTGTCAGCAGAATCGTGTGCTCACTCGTTCGGCTTCGCTTGTGCTGTCTAATCTAGGACGCATCGTCGGCACTCCCAGCGTTTCTTCCTCTCCGAGCATGCTTTTGTATCCTCATTTTGACTTATTTTCTCCTTTCGTTGTTTAACAGCAGTATCTGCCAAGAGGGTTGTTAGTGCCTGCCTATGAGCATTCTGCATGCGGCATCGAGTTCGCTACGGACGTAACGTGTGGCCGCCGACAGGTGCGCTGCGTCCCCGGTCCCTCGTGAAATCCGACAGTTGATGGTACTAGCCCAGCGCATTAAACTAGCGTGAAGAGTCGTGAGGTTGATGTCGCACATGTTTATATCTAAGTCAGCACCCGCTTCGCGCATTATCAGCCCATCTCGCATTCTCTTTCACATTAACGCTCTCATTCGACCTCCCACTCAGGCATCACGCTCGCATGCCTTTCACTGGTCGCAAGCGCAACTGTTTTCCGTTTTCGTTTTCGCATGGCTGTTATAAGCTGCATCACGTTAGTTGTTGGATACGTGCACGTTTGTTGTTTGTTTGTTTGTTTGTTTGTTTGTTTGTCTGTTTGTGTGCGTGTGTGCGTGTGTGTGTGTGTGTGTGTGTGTGTGTGTGTGTGTGTGTGTGTGTGTGTGTGTGTGTGTGTGTGCGTGCTTTGTACTTGTTTCGATTCACATTTTGATCTGCATTTTCTTGTTCGGAGTGTTAGCAGTTTTCCTGTGACTTGCTGGATTGCTGTATTCTTTCGTGGTGCGTGTAGCGTGTTTGTTGTGGTGTCCGCGCGCGCTTTTGAATTTGCACTGGCATTCGCATTCGCGTGTCTATGTCCTTTCGTTGAGGCCCTCGTGCTGAGTGTTCAGCTCTCACTCGCATCGCTTGATTCGCCAGATTTGTAGCGGCACTCGCATTCGAGTTTGACGTGCTCGTGCGCCTGTGCCACCTGCCTGCCCGTCGGGGCCTGCCCGCTGCCTGCAACCCACCTGGCTCGCCTGGGCAGAGGGCGGCACACTGGCGCCCTCTTCCTGGCCGACGAGCCCGTGGAGCTCTGCGCGCGCAGACGTCGGCTGCACTCGGCGGCCGAACAGGCTCCGAGGACCGCCTCCCATAGACGTCAGCCCTGGACAGAGCCCCCACCCTGACACGCCGATTAAGGAATTGCCTGTCTTCGGCTCTCGAGGGGGCGCCGCGGCCGTCATTTTCCAGGCTTGCGCCCGCCAGGTTTGGGCCCGAGGTCGTTTTCACCGAACCACGTTTTGCGAATTAAAGGGGGTTCGGTCCATCCCCGAGGAAGGCTGATCAGGGTCAGCCTCGCCCCGATCGACTCGACCTGGCACATCGGCCCTGGCCGGCTCGCTCCGATTCCGTTCCGGTGTTCCGGCGATCCGCTGCGGCTCGACGCGTGCGCGGCGCCGTGGTGCGTCCTGCGCGGCCTGTCCGACTCGATGCCGACTCCGTGCCGCTGCAGCCCGATCCGACGCACACTCCGGTCCGCACCTGCTGGCCGCTGCGCTGCTGGCCGATCTCGCCACGCCGGCGGCGGCGGCGGCGGCGGCGGGCCGTCGGCGCGGCGGCGTCGGGCCCGCGGTCTTCGAGAGCTCGTCGGCCTCCCAGGGGGCCGCCCTCGGGCTCGGGGGCCGTCGGCAGGCAGCGTCGTGTCCTCGGGGTCTCTGAGGGTCGATCGTCGATCCTCGGGGCTGGTGCCCTGGCCACGCCTCGGGCCCCGAGCCCGTGTGCCGGGAGCCTCGCCTCTGCCAGGAGGCCGGTCCTGCCTCGGTCAGAGCCCTGGGGGAGGGCCTCTTGGCGCAAGGCTCGGAGGAGTGTCGGCCTCGGATGCAGGCGACAGCGCCTCGGACTTCGAGGCAGGCGTGGCTCTCGGCCGCAACTTTCCCTTACCAGAGCCGCTGGATCTCAGAGATCTCCGGTGTTGTCCTGGTCCTGCCGCTCTGGCGCAATCCCGTTTACAGTCTGGCTTCATCCCGCTCAATCTGGTGGAAGCCCGCTAG
>CAUYUJ010014318.1:240000-246265 GCA_963575745.1 Prorocentrum cordatum
TGGGACCGTCTGGTGGGCCTCTTGGGCCCCTCTGGAGCCTCTCTTGGGCAATCTTGGGGCGAGGCCTTGAAAACGCATCGAATGCGAAAAAGCGAGAAGACACAAACCATGGATTGAAGTATGGTGTTTAAAGGGATTTGGCCTCTTTGGGGGTCCCGCGGAAGTTTCGAGAGCATTTGGAACTGTCTTGGAGCGGTGTTTGAGGCCTCTTGGAGCATGTTGGAAACCTTCTTGAGTCATTTTGGGCTATCCTGAGCCGTGTTGGAGGCCGTCTTGGAACACCGAAGGCGCTCTTGGAACCATTTTGTGCGATCTTGGGCGCTTTGACCGTTCGCGACTTCCCCACCAAAATCTCAGGGAGGGGAGGGGGAGGGTATCCTTCCCGGAAGGGAAGAAAGGGCTTTGGAAAAGGGGCAGACCACATTTTTAGACCGCGTGCGCACAGAAGGCTGGTGGGATTCTCCGACAATCGTAGCACCCCACAATTCGGATGAGAGTCAGGGGGCGGGCGCGGGGTGGCTCACGGGTGGGTCGCGGGTGAGTTGCGGGGGTCGTGGGGTGGCTCGCTGGTGGGTCTCGGGTTGGCCGCGGGAGGGACGACGAAAACAACAAACAACAACCAACGGACATAATCCAGGCCACATAATCCCACCTCGCCCACGCATCCATGGATGGTGTAAGACCATTCGGCCCCCTCAACCCGGGCGCTTTTCGTTCATGTCGGCTTCAGGGCCCGATATCGGGCCCCTGGACCATCAACGCATTCATCCGAGACGCAGAGCTGGCCTTGGAGAAGTGGTCGAGAGATCACAGGCTGTGGGCTGAACAAATGCTATCGTCGGGTCTCCAGGGAGGAGGAAGAAATCCTTTCGGCAGAGTTCCGTGAACAGCTTTACGCAGTGCGCGACGGTTCGTACGAATTTGGGCCACGATGGGCCACCGATGCCTGGGTCCTGGACTTCCTTATCTGGCGCTCGAGTCATCATATTGTAATCCTTGTGGGCGAGCTGTTGAGGGACACCGGAGTAAAACCAGGATGCGTCAACGATGCTGCAATACCCCCTCCCGTCGCAAGGCCCCTCCACACAAGTCCTTGGACGCCTTCTCTTTTCACTACAAGAATTACGCCGTTAAAAGACCAGAGCCCTGTGGACTTGCCATTCAAGCGATTGCCCCGCTATAACAAAATAGTTGCCCGGGATCCAACAAGTTATGTGGACATACATGGACATGCACTTCCACGAGGCGCCTAGCGATATCACCGTTTTGAGAAAACGAGCTGCGCCCCCAACTGTGAAACTGGTGCACCCGTTTTACACTCGCGGTAATGAACTTTGGGAAAATGTCAAACAGCAACTTTATCTGAACAGGAACCGCCCTCCATCCGTGCAGCTGTTACATCTGTTCAATTTTCTGGTCTTTGCAATTAATGACACCTCAGGCGGGAGCCCCATTTTGACAACATCGTCCTCTACCCCTGTAGCTGATGCAAACTTGTAGGCACCGCGCAGCTCAGACGAGGCACTCCGTCCCTAGCCCACCTCTCTGAAAAAGTTTGGGTTGGGGGGGGGCCCAAGGGCCCGCACATCGCGCAATCTCAGGGATACGGCTGAGCGACGTGGAGGAGCAGAAGGAGGAGGAGGAGGAGGAGGAGGAGGAGGAAAAGGAGGAGGAGGCAGGGGAGGGAGGAAGAGGAGGAGGAGGAGGAGGAGGAGGAGGAGGAGGAGGAGGAAGAGGAGGAGGAGGAGGAGGAGGAAGAATAGGATAATAATAGTAACAATAATAAGAGTAATAAGAAAAAGACGAATACTAATACCAAGAATAATAATAAAACTAACATTACGACTACGAATAATAATAAGAATAATAATACTAAGACTACCACTGCTAATAACAATAATAATACTAATCATACTACGAAGAAGAACAAGACGAATAATAATAATATAATAAGAATAATAATGAGAAGACTAATAATAATATGAATAATAAGAAGAAGAGGAGGAGGAGGAATGGGAAGAGGATTCTATAAGATGATGATGGTGAAGCTGATGCATATATACCCTTTTTGTTACCTTCGCTTCGTGGGTGCCAGCAATCCTCTCAAACTCAGTCCGAAGCGGTGCCCGTTCCCACTCGACTCGTCCAGGCCCCAGCCCATAGTATGGAGAGGAGAGAGGAAGGGAGAGAAGGAGGGAGGAAAGGAAGAGGTGGTACGCTATCCGCCGAGTCGCCAAGTCGCGCAGGTCATCCAATTTCGAGTCGGCGAAGTTTCCAGAGACCTGCAGTCGTGATCTGTTCACAACTTGGTTTCCTGGAGGTCTGGAACTCTTCCAGGGAACTGGCGTTTCACCCCGAGATCTTTTTTGATGGCCTTGGGGCTTGGCAAGGGCCCCCCGAACGCCGGAAATGGCCAAAGACCTCCCGCCGCGATTCTTGTCACGACTCGAAGATGTCAGGGTCGATGGGGGCCTGACCAGCTCTTCTTCTGCTTCTTCTTCGTCTTCTGCTTCTTCTTCTTCTTCTTCTTCTTCCTCTGCTTCTTCTTCTTATTTTCCTTCTTTCTCTGCTTTACCTCGTTTTGTCCTTCTCATCGGGGGAGAAGGTTCGGCCACGCGCAGAGGGGGTAGGTGGAGGGGGGAAGGCTCCTCATAACGAGCCTGCTCCGTAGAAGACGCCGGGCCTTGTTTGTAGATGTAAGGCTGGCACCCTCTAAGAAGCAATCTTCTACGAAGCCTCCCCCCCCACCACCTACCCAACTATGTGACGAACGAACAACACGCACCTATACCCATAGGGGGGACGACAGGGTCATGGGTGCGTGTTGTCGGATAGGGGGTCCCCGCTCGAACGGGGGCCTCACCAGGTTCTGACAGCCCGCACCGATACTCATAGCCAGTCCTCATCCCTCCGACCCCCCCATGGGTATGGGTGTGTGTGTGTGTGTGTGTGTGTGATGTTCGTTCGTCATTGTGCGCGCCGCCAGGAGGGAAGGTGCCAGCGCGGCGCAGGTCAGCGTGCTCTGCGCCTCCGCCGCGGCCTCCGGACTCGCGGCCCTGCAGCGGGCGGTGGTGGGCGCGCTGGGGCTGGAGCTGACGGGCGCGCCTCGCCCCCATCCCTCCTGCTGCCGCGCCATGGGGGGCGATAAGGGGGGGGAGGAGGAGGAGGAGGAGGAGGAGGAGGAGGAGGAGGAGGAGGAGGAGGAGGAGGAGGAGGAGGGGAGGAGGAGGAGGAGGAGGAGGAGGAGGAGGAGGAGGAGGAGGAGGAGGAGGGAGGAGGAGGGAGGAGGAGGAGGGAGGGGAGGGGGGAGGAGGAGAAGAGAGGTGCCCTGTTCGGGCCCGAAAGGGCCCCTTCTGGGCTCTAAATGGGGGTCCCAGAGCCCTAAGGGGCCCCTTTCTGCAGCCCTCGCTGCCCCCCGATGTATCGTCCCCTCCATTTAGTTGGCGCGGTCCAAGCCTGGCCACTGCGTGCTCGCCCGCCGCACCTCCCCCTCCCCCCTCTCTGGCACACGAGGCTCTCGTTCTGCCTCGTCTACGCCGTGCTCTTCCCAGGGCTCTGCTCAAGGGGCTGCTCGTCCGTCGGACGTCTCCCTGGTGCCTGTGCTCCTGTGCTCGTCCTCTTCCTCCTCCTCGTCCTCCTCGTCCTCCTCTCGTCCCTCCCTCCTCTACCTCCTCCCTCCTCCTCCTCTTCCTCCTATCCTCCTGCTCCCCTCCCTTCCTCTCCGTTCTCTTCCTCCTCCCTTCTCCCCTCCTCCTCCCCTCCTCCTCCCCTCCTCTCCTCCTCCTCCTCCTCCTCCTCCTCCTCCTCCACCTCCTTCCCAGGCATCCAGCTGCTCCACTTTTTTCGATGCGTGGGCCCCAGAGGTCCTGACCGCTTCGGCCGGTTTTGCGCTCCGGGCCGTTTGTTTGCCGCTCCCGAGGCCCAGCGCGGGTGGGGCCCCCGGAGGCCGAAAGTGGCCCCCCCAAACCGCTCGCTCCGAGCTCTTTGGAGCGTCGGATCTTTGGGATATGTGTTCTCCTCCTCGTTCTCCTCCGTCGGGAACAGCGTGGAGCTTTGCCAGTGTCTCTCCGCCTGTCCGGGTGCCCTGTTGCTCTGGGGCCATCTGATGATCAGCGCGGCGTCGTTGCCCGCGCGGTTGAGCATGCGACAGGCAGGGAACGATTGGGAGTCACTGCTAGTGGGCACGGTCTCCTCCTCGTTCTTCTCATCGTTCTCCCTCCCCCTCCATGTCTTCCCCGCCAGCTCTCCCGCGCCGCCCGCTGCGCGATCGGTTTTGGCGCCCCCGCGGGGTCCTCGCGGAGGCTTCTCGTCGCTGCGGCCAGATCTGCCTCGAGAAACGGGCCCAGAAGGAACCTCGCGAGGGATCGACCCAGAGCTCCGACGCTCCAAAGGGACTGGAGCGGGCGGTTTTTGGCAATTTTCGGCCTCTGGGGGCCCTCGCCGGGCCTCGGGAGCGTTAAAAACCGACCCAGAACGCAAAACTGGCTCTGCAACCTTCTGCTTCGCTGTGTTTCCTTTTGCTTCGGCGCGGCCAGCCCTAGCTTGCGCGGCGTTCGGTTCGTCTTCGCGCGCCCGCGTACCAAAAAGTATCCCCACCAGCCCATGCAGATTCGATGCCCACGAGTTGCCTCTCAGAGTCTCCTCGGATGTCTCTTGGAAGCTTTTGGGAGGCCTCTTGGAGCGTCTTGGGGGCCTGTTGGCGGCCCCGGGGGCCTGCTAGAGTGTCTTGGGTGCTTCTGGGAGCCTCTTGGGGCCTCTTGTGGGTCTCTTGGGGACCTCTTGGAGGCCTCTTGGGCCCTCTTGGGGCCTCCTGGGCGCCTCTTAGGGCCCTCGTGGGGCGCTCTGGGGAGCCTTGGGGGCGCTCTTGAGGCCATCTAGGATGAGATCGATCAAAGAAGGGGGGATGTTTAAGGAGGGCCCCCCCTCGGGAGCCTCAAGAGTCGCCTCTTGGGCCGCTAATGGGGCGCTCTGGGAGCGCTCTTGGGCGCTCTTGGGACCGTCTTGGAGCTTTCTTGGGCCTCTCTTGGGTCCCTCTTGGACCCTCTTGGAGCCATTTTGAGACTCGGAAGGCCAACGCAAGCGAAAAGGCGATATGGCAACATTTATGGATTTTTCATAGATTATTGAAGGATTTTGGCTTCTTGGCGGCCTCCTGGGGAGGCTCTGTGGCCACTTGGAGCTTTCTTGGATGATTCTGGGGGTCTCTTAGAGCATCTTGGGAGCCATCTTGGGAGCCATCTTGAGGCATTTTGGGCCATCTTGAGCCATCTTGGAGGTCATCTTGGGCTCTCTGAGATGCTTTTGGAGCCGTCTTTGGCCATCTCGGACGCTATAACCCTTCGCCGCCTCCCACGTCCAGGTCCAAGGGAGGGGGTAAGGGGGAGGGGTGAACCCCTCCCCGAAGCAGAAGAAGGGGATTTGAAGAGGAGCCGCCCTAGACCACCTACGCCCAGAGGGCTGGTGGGATTAACCTCAAACATGTCTTACGTAGCTGAAGTGTGTACGGGAAGATATTTGCTTGAGTCGCGATGAGTGCGTGGTACTCGTATGCGCCGCCCTCCAATTTTGGTTGTAATCGAACTTCCGACTCGCCCGCTCTCGGTTAGACCACCTCTGCCCTGGTCCCGAAAATTGAGAAGGGCGTCGTACCGACATTGAAGGGCGTGCCGACCTCGAAGGAGCATGTCCGCCATTTTTGGTGTTACTTTTGGCCAAGGTAATCGGAAAGTGGTCCGGACCTTCGGGGCCAACGCGTCGAAACAATTGGAGCAGCTGGAAGCGGCGCTGCGATAGCCCAGGTTGTCGGGCCCATGTGCAGCGCGGTCGGAATTGCAAGGCTACGAGGCTCGACGACCTATGCGGGATGGGTGCCCCAGATTTCCGCCAGGTTAGCACAGGCCCACTGGGCTCACAGGTTCTGACGGTAAGGTGTAATGGGCTCTTGGGTGTGACGCAGAGAGTGGGGTCGTCTACGCGGGAATTGTCGAGTAAGCTACTCACGTATGGTCTCGCGTAAGCGCCCCCCGTTTCTAATGCTGTGCCGCGCTGCAGGTTCGCGCAAGCCACCGCGTAAGATCGCCATGCCATCTCTTGTAACACCCGCTGGTTTTCGTCGCTCTATTGGTGTCGTGTGCGTGTGCGTGCGCTGCTGGAACCTGCGCGCGCGGCGCGAGGTTTTTGGGGCTCGGCGCCGCCGTTTGGGTTCTGAAGGGCCCCAGACACGGCATGGGCCCGACTTTTCTCGGTCTGGCCAGCTGGGTTGAGC